>JALMGD010000004.1:0-165000 GCA_023634205.1 Actinemys pallida
GGGCCCCCTCGCCCGGCGCTGAGATGCAGCCACCTCTGGGGAGGGACGCGGGGGCTGGGCACACGGGGACCCCTCGCCCGGCGCTGAGATGCAGCCACCTCTGGGGAGGGACGCGGGGGCTGGGCACACGGGCCCCCCTCGCCCGGCGCTGAGATGCAGCCACCTCTGGGGAGGGACGCGGGGGCTGGGCACACGGGCCCCCCTCGCCCGGCGCTGAGATGCAGACACCTCTGGGGAGGGACGCGGGGGCTGGGCACACGGGCCCCCCTCGCCCGGCGCTGAGATGCAGACACCTCTGGGGAGGGACGCGGGGGCTGGGCACACGGGCCCCCCTCGCCCGGCGCTGAGATGCAGCCACCTCTGGGGAGGGACGCGGGGGCTGGGCACACGGGACCCCTCGCCCGGCGCTGAGATGCAGCCACCTCTGGGGAGGGACGCGGGGGGCTGGGCACACGGGCCCCCCCTCGCCCGGCGCTGAGATGCAGCCACCTCTGGGGAGGGACGCGGGGGCTGGGCACACGGGCCCCCCTCGCCCGGCGCTGAGATGCAGCCACCTCTGGGGAGGGACGCGGGGGCTGGGCACACGGGACCCCTCGCCCGGCGCTGAGATGCAGCCACCTCTGGGGAGGGACGCGGGGGCTGGGCACACGGGATCCCTCGCCCGGCGCTGAGATGCAGCCACCTCTGGGGAGGGACGCGGGGGCTGGGTACACGGGGACCCCTCGCCCGGCGCTGAGATGCAGCCACCTCTGGGGAGGGACGCGGGGTCTGTTTGTAGAGGGTTTTTTCTGGCCCGGGCCCACACACTCCTCTCGGGCTATATCCGTCCAGCCATCTGGCTGGGTTTGTAGCTCCCAACTCAAAGCGCGGCATTTTGTCCTCGCCGCGCCTCTGCCAGATTGTGTCCCCACTTCTGCCCCCCCGCTGCTGCCCCCCCGCTGCTGCCCCCCGCCCCACCTGGGGAGACGAGGCGGCTGCGGCTGGAACCCAGGAGTCCGGGGATCTTGGGACCGAGCCCAGCACTGGGATGATAGAGCAGATCTGCCCCCGGCACCCGCCACCGAGCAAAACACAAGAATCAGCCGCATCCCAGCCCCGGGCGAGGGGCCCCGTGTGCCCAGCTTCCCCCCCGAGCCAGCTGCATCCCAGCCCCGGGCGAGGGGTCCCCGTGTGCCCAGCCCCCCCCAGAGCCAGCCGCATCCCAGCCCCGGGCGAGGGGTCCCCGTGTGCCCAGCCCCCCCCAGAGCCAGCCGCATCCCAGCCCCGGGCGAGGGGTCCCCGTGTGCCCAGCCCCCCCCCCCCGAGCCAGCTGCACCCCAGGCCCGGGCGAAGGGTCCCCGTGTGCCCAGCCCCCCTCCGAGCCAGCCGCATCCCAGCCCCGGTCGAGGGGTCCCCATGAGCCCCCCCCCCCCCCCCGAGCCAGCCGTATCCCAACGCCGGGCGAGGGTTCCCCGTGTGCCCAGCCCCCCCCCAGAGCCAGCCGCATCCCAACCCCGGGCGAGGGGCCCCGTGTGCCCAGCCCCCCTCCGAGCCAGCCGCATCCCAGCCCCGGGCGAGGGGTCCCCATGAGCCCAGCCCCCCCCCCAGAGCCAGCCGTATCCCAACGCCGGGCGAGGGGTCCCCGTGTGCCCAGCCCCCCCCCCCAGAGCCAGCCGCATCCCAACCCCGGGCGAGGGGCCCCGTGTGCCCAGCCCCCCCCAGAGCCAGCCGCATCCCAGCCCCGGGCGAGGGGTCCCCGTGTGCCCAGCCCCCCCCCCCCGAGCCAGCCGCATCCCAGCCCCGGGCGAGGGGTCCCCGTGTGCCCAGCCCCCCCCAGAGCCAGCCGCATCCCAGCCCCGGGCGAGGGGTCCCCGTGTGCCCAGCCCCCCCCAGAGCCAGCCGCATCCCAGCCCCGGGCGAGGGGTCCCCGTGTGCCCAGCCCCCCCCAGAGCCAGCCGCATCCCAGCCCCGGGCGAGGGGTCCCCGTGTGCCCAGCTCCCCCCCCGAGCCAGCCGCATCCCAGCCCCGGGCGAGGGGTCCCCGTGTGCCCAGCCCCCCCGAGCTATAGGACCAGTTGGGGCGAAGCCGGGGCGTTGCAGTAGCAGAAAGTGGCCACACGATGGCGACAGAACCGAGAAAATGGGAACACAAGACGGGGCTGTTGGCACAGTCCTGACCTGGAGCCCCGGGAACAGCTCCCGAACCCAGGCGTCCGGGCTCCTCCCAGCCCCCCCTCCCTCCCCTCCCCTCCCCTCCCCTCCCAGCGCCAGAAGAGAACCCAGGCGTCCGGGCTCCCAGCCCCCCCTGCTCTAACCCACCAGCCCCCACTCCCCTCCCAGAGCCGGCAGAGAACCCAGGCGTCCGGGCTTTCTGTGCCCAGCGACTCCCGGCTCTCCCCCCTCCCCCGACTCATCCCCTCGTCACAAAAGCCCCGAACTTAAGAATTTCCCTTTGGCAAAGGCCCGGCTCGCGCAGCCCAGGGAGTTAACCCTTTCCGAGCCGGCCGCCCTGGGCATGGCCCTGCCCCCCAACTGCCCCCGCCTCTGCGGGAGGGGGGGAGACCATCTCAGCTGGGGAGCCGAACCAGCACGCCTGGGTTCTTTGCAAGGGGAGTGGGGGCTGGTGGGTTAGAGCAGGGGGGCTGGGAGCCCGGACGCCTGGGTTCTCTCCCTGGCCGGAGTGCGGCTGTTTCTATAAATAGCCCTTTTTCTCGCTCTGTCTCATTCCTTCGCCCCGGCTGGGTTTCTCCTGGGTTGCGTCAGGCCGGAGCATTCCTGCGGCGTGACGCGGCTCGGCCCGGCGGCCCCACATCCCTGCTCCGCCCCCACCTCCTGCCTGGCACAGGTCGCGTCCTGCTGCGAGCTTCGCCCCAGCAGTGCCCCCAGCCAGGGGGTCTCCCCAGAGTGCTGCAAACTTCCCCTCAGCAGTGCCCCTGTAGGGGGTCTCCCCAGAGCGCTGCGAGCTTCCCCCCAGCAGTGCCCTCCCCGGTGCTGTGCGCTTCCCCTCAGCAGTGCCCCACCTGGGGGTCTCCCCAGAGTGCTGCGAGCTTCCCCCCAGCAGTGCCTCCACACAGGGGTCTCCCCAGAGCGCTGCGAGCTTCCCCCCAGCAGTGCCCTCCCCGGTGCTGTGCGCTTCCCCTCAGCAGTGCCCCACCTGGGGGTCTCCCCAGAGTGCTGCAAGCTTCCCGTCAGTAGTGCCCCCAGCCAGGGGGTCTCCCCAGAGTGCTGCGAGCTTCCCCCAGCAGTGCCCCTGCCCAGCCCTTCCCGGTGCTTCGAGTTTCCCCCAGCAGTGCCCCCACCCGGGGGGTCTCCCCAGAGTGCTGTGAGCTTCCCCCAACAGTGCCCCCTCGGTGGAGGCTCCAGCCTTTGGCACTTCCCTACAACAGTGACCAGCCAAGGTGTTGCGAGCTTCCCCCCAGCAGTGCCCTCAGCTTCCTGGCTCCGGCTGGCTCCGGTCCTGGAGTCCCAGGGCGGCTGAGTCACTGGAGGGGGAGGCTGGGGGGTGAAGCAATGGGTCAGGAATGCAGGAGCTGGGGGGGTGAAACTGAGCAGGGGGTGAGTCAGAGGTGGGGGGATGGGAAGGAAGGAATGCAAAGTAGAAAGCGAGGGAGTGAGGCAGAGACTGCAAGGGAAGAGGGGGAAAGGGAAAAAGACCGAGAGAGAGAGACCAGGAATGAGAAAGGAAGGGAAAGAATTGGAGTTTTTCCCAGGAGGGGAAGAAGGGAATGAGAAAAGGAAGCAAAGGAGCGAGGGGACGGGAAAAGAGGAAAGAAGTAAAGAAGGGAGAGAAAGGGAACGAGGCAAAGACGACGGAAAGGGAGGAAGAGAACGAGACAGGAAGGAGAGAACGAAAGAAGGGACCGAAGGATGAAGAGAAATGGAGGGGCAGAGACAAAGGCCTCACCCCCTGCCCCCAGGGAGAGCCGGAGGAGGGGACACGGGGCTTTACCCCTCAAGCGGGCGCCGGCTCCGCTCCAGTTCCAAGCTCAACGTTCAATTTCAAAATTAGAATTTTATTGTAATTCTCTTGAACCCGCAAAGTCCGATTCTCTCGGTGCCAGGCGGGTTCTTACCCGAGCCGCACGTGAAATGCGGTTCGCGCCAACGACATAAATAGACAGATGGGGACGGGGGGGGGACGGGGAATTTAGGTGGATGCCCCAAAAATGGCACCTCCAAACCCTGTCACTTCGGTGGCCCTGCCACCAGTGAAGCAGCTCATGGAAGACAGCAGGTGACTTATTCAGAGCTAGAAAAGGACCCGGACACCCCCCCCCCAGGATACAGCCCCCCCTCCCAGAGCTGGTGATAGAACCCAGGAGTCCGGGCTCCCAGCCCCCACCCTGCTTTGAGAATTGAACTTTTCTCCGTCACATTCACACTGTCCCTATATACAGATCATTCACTCGTGTTCCAGGCCACAAACTGGTATTTCTGGGGTTGGGGAAAAGGGGGATTCGGGGGGGGGGGCACGGGGGGGCAGAGGGGATAAATGCCCCTCCAGCAATACTGACCCCTTTAGATTTGTGCCCCCCCACAGGTTTTGAGGTACCATTGGTTGAGCCCCCCCACCCCGAGGTTAAAAAGTTCCTTGGTGTTATTGGGCCTGGAATAGAGAGTGTCTGATTTTGGGGGGCACCAATCGGGGGGGGGGCAGCTCTACTCAAGATTTAAAGGCACCCTAGACTGCCTCTAGTTGACCCCAAATCTCCCCCTGGTGTGCTCCCCAAGGGACCCCAGGCTCCTCGCCAGCAGCCCAAGATCTGAGCTTTAGGGTCACAGGGAGGTTCCCCCCTTCCTAAGCCGGGGAAGTGCAAATTTTCAATGCTTCCGGAGAGGCCCCAATATGGGGCATTAATGGGGAAAACTCCAGCCCCCCATCTCAGGGGCTGGGGGGGGGCGTATTTCAAGCAGACACCCCCCAATTTTTGCGAGCAACATGATGTGTGAGGGGAAGGAAGATTTGGGGGTCTCTGGAACCCCCTCAAAGCTGTGCAAAATAGAACATCCCCTCCCGATTCCAAGAGTCCTTTTCGGGGAGTGGTGAAAATCAGGGTTCGGGGGGACGTTGGTCAAAGGCTGCTGACGGGGCTCCTGCACCGATTCGAGGGTTAGTGGCTCCAATTCTGCCCCACGGGTGCCCAGACTGGATACGTCACCTGCCAGAGAGAGAGAACGAACGAATAAACCAACCTCACAGCTGGGCTAGCAGGGGCTGCGGGTCGGGAGTGAGGGGCACCGGGAGAGCTGGGGGGTGGGGGGCAGGGCTGGGCTGGCAGGGGGCTGCGGGTCGGGACTGAGGGGCACCGGCAGAGCTGGGGGGGGGGCAGGGCTGGGCTAGCAGGGGCTGCGGGTCGGGAGTGAGGGGCACCGGGAGAGCTGGGGGGTGGGGGGCAGGGCTGGGCTGGCAGGGGCTGCGGGTCGGGACTGAGGGGCACCGGCAGAGCTGGGGGGGGCAGGGCTGGGCTAGCAGGGGCTGCGGGTCGGGAGTGAGGGGCACCGGCAGAGCTGGGTTAGGAGGGGCTGCGGGTTGGGAGTGAGGGGCACCATGGATGTCTCTTACCATCAATCTATCAGCGACTCTTCGCCCGAGTGGCCTCCAGTCTCTTCTATGGGGGCTGGAAAGGAAACGCCGGGACAGTTACTGGGAGTGTCGGAGGGGATGTGGGGGGAGAGTCTGGGGAGGTCGGGGGGGAAGAAACGGGGGGAAGTTTGGGGGGCTCTGGGAGGCCCATGGGGAGAATCAGGGTGATGGGGACAGGTGGAGAGAGGGGGATTGGGTCTGGGGTTTGGGGAAAGGAACATCTGGGGAGTGGGGGGTGGGGTGGATGTGGGGGGCAGGGGATGGGAGTTCAGGGAATTTGGGGCCGGGATGGCTCTGGGATTCGGGGAGAGGAACATCTGGGGGGTGGGGCATGGGGTGGATGTGGGGGGCAGGGGATGGGGGTTCAGGGAGTTTGGGGCCAGGATGGCTCTGGGATTTGGGGAGAGGAAGATCTGGGGGGCGGGGGATGGGGTGGATGTGGGGGGCAGGGATGGGGGTTCAGGGAGTTTGGGGCACAGGGTGGGTCTGGGATTTGGGGAGAGGAAGATCTGGGGGGTGGGGGATGGGGTGGATGTGGGGGGAAGGGGAAGGGGGTTCAGGGAATTTGGGGCCCAGGGTGGGTCTGGGATTTGGGGAGAGGAAGATCTGGGGGGCAGGGGATGGGGTGGATGTGGGGGGCAGGGGATGGGGGTTCAGGGAGTTTGGGGCCCGGGGTGGCTCTGGGATTTGGGGAGAGGAAGATCTGGGGGGCGGGGGATGGGGTGGATGTGGGGGGCAGGGGATGGGGGTTCAGGGAGTTTGGGGCACAGGGTGGCTTTGGGATTCAGGGGGGCGGGTCACTCACTGGTAAATTTCTCCCTCTTGCGGCAGCGGGCCCATAGCAGCGCCCCCCCCACCAGGCCGAGCACAGCGACTCCCCCTATGGCGCCCCCCACGACCAGCCACAGCCGGGCATCCTGGGGCTGGGGCTTGCCACCTGGGGGCAGAGAGGAGAGAGCAGGGTTAATGTGGGGGAGGGGCATCCCAGCGCCCCCACTGGCCCCCGAGTCACCCCAGAGCGGCCACCACCCAGAGCCTCCCCAAGAATCCCCCTCCACTCAGCCCCACACCCCGACGCCCCCTCCCACCATCCTGGAGACCCCCCTCCTGCCTCCGTCCACCCCCCAGATCCACCCTCTGCCCCCCACCACCTTGGCCAGAGCCCCAGTGCATTGTGGGTGTTGGGGGGGGACGGGACGTACACGTGGCGCAGAAATCATTTTTGGTGCGCTGGAGGCAGATGGTGCAGTCCATGCACTTGTCCAGGTCGGGGCTCCAGGACTGCCCCCCCGGGCAGGAGGGACCTGTGGGGGTGGGGGGAGAAGGGAACAAGGGACCAGGGGATGGAAGAATGAATAAACCCCAGTGAAAGAGGAGAAGGAGGGAAGGAGAAAGCAGAGACCCGAAAGCAAACGACAGCGGGAACCAGTGAATGAAGGTGAAAGGCGCGCAAGGAACGAATGAACCGAAGAACGAACGAACCAGCAGAAAAGGAGGAATGGGAAAGGGGGAGAAATGGAAGGAGAGAGGCAGAGGGGAGGGAGGGGAGCGAGGGAAGGAGAAAAGAGAGAAAACAGAAAGTTAAAATCTGCGAAAGGTATAAACCTGACCAGGGACCCTGTAACTTCGACGCCCCCAGGCTCCCCCCGGGCTCTGATCCCCCCCCACTATGACGAGGGGCCTATTTCCAGCTGGTGTACGTCAGGGGCAGATGGAGCCGGGGGTCACATTTCACCCCGAAACCCAACCCTGGTGGTGCCAGGTTAGCAGGGCAGGGGGCTGCGGGTCGGGAGTGAGGGGCACCGGCAGAGCTGGGGGGGGCAGGGCTGGGCTGGCAGGGGCTGCGGGTCGGGAGTGAGGGGCACCGGCAGAGCTGGGGGGGGCAGGGCTGGGCTAGCAGGGGCTGCGGGTCGGGAGTGAGGGGCACCGGCAGAGCTGGGGGGGGGCAGGGCTGGGCTGGCAGGGGCTGCGGGTCGGGAGTGAGGGGCACCGGCAGGGCTGGGGGGGGATCTTCTGGAGAGGTCATCTTCTGGGTGCGGGAGATTAATTGGGGGTTCATGGGGCAGACACTGAGGGGAGGGGCTCAGAGCGGGGGGGCAGACAGTTTTGCAGACCCGGGGGATCCGATCTTGGGGTGTACGGGGGATGGGGGGATTTGGGGGAGCAGCAGAATTGTTCTGGGGCAGGGAATTTGGGGGGATTGGGGGGCAGCGGATCCTGGGGGTCTGGGCGGCCGTGGGGGATGGGGGGGTGCAAGGGCAGAATGTTTCGGGGCGCTGCAGCGAAAGGGATTCGGGGGGGGGGCGCGTTGGGGGAGGGGCTGGGGGCAGCGCCCCCCCGGACAATCCGGAATTGCTCATTAGCCCCGCCGCCTCTGACGTCACGTCACGAGCCCGGTGACTCACCCCCGCCCCCACCCCCCCGGCATATCCCATGAATGAAATCACCGGCCCCGCCCCCTGCCGCGCACGTGGGGGGGCTGCAGGGAATCGGGGGGTCCCCAGGCCCCGCCCCCTCCCCTAGGCACCGCCTCCGGGAAGGGGAGATTTGTGGGGGCTGCGGCTCGACTTCTGCTCCCTGAACCCCCAGTTCCCCGCCCCCCAGCGGCCCCCCCACATCGCAGCGCCGGGGCCCGGCCAGGCCCCGCCCCCACCCGCACGAGGCAGCCAATGGGGAGGCGGGGAGAGGGCGTGGCCACATGGTCCCATTCATTAGAAAGGAACAGGCGGGTCTAAGCGCCCCCCCCACCGCAACATCAAACCAGCCAAACACACCACGCCCCCGCGGGAACCAGCCAGTTCCCCCCCCCCCCCCCCCCCCCCCCCCCCGGGCAGGTCACACACCCCCAGCCAGCCCCTCCCCCGGTAACCGGACAGCCCCCCCCCCAGCCACACACACCCCGCCCCCCCCCGGGCAGGTCACACACCCCCAGCCAGCCCCTCCCCCCGGTAACCGGACAGCCCCCACGCAGGCAGCCCCCCCCAGCCACACACACCTCGCCCCCCCCGGGAACCAGCCAGTTCCCCCCCCCGGCAGGTCACACCCCCCCCCAGCCAGCCCCTCCCCCCGGTAACCGGACAGCCCCCACCCAGGCAGCCCCCCCCCCCCAGCCACACACACCTCGCCCCCCCCCCCCCGGTAACCAGACAGCCCCTCCAGGCAGTCACAAACCCCCAGCCAGCCCCCCCGGGAACCAGCCACACATCCCAACCCAGCTGCTAAGAGCCCCCTGCAGCCCCCCGGCCCTGTGCAGTCCCCTCCCTCCCCGGGACCCCGCTCAGACCCACAGCCCCCCCCAGCTCCCCCCCCCCAGACACCGCACCCCGACCCCCCAGCTCCCCCCCAGACACCGCACCCCCACTCAGGTGCCCCCCAAGGCCGCCTCCCCCCCGGCAGCCTGCGGACCATCCCACGCGCGCCCCCTCACCTCCGGCCGGCTCGCCCCAGGCGCCCCCCAGCAGCACCAGCAGCACCATGGCGAGGCCCCCCCGAGTCTGCATCGCTGGCTTCGGGTCCGGCGGCTCCTGTCCGGCGAGCGGGGTCTGAGCTGGTGACTCCCCAAACTTTCAACTTTTCCTTGCGGCCGGGAGAGACGCCCCCGCAGATCCGGTCCCGGCAAGGAAAGAGGCGGAGCCGGGGAGTGGGCTGGGAGCCAGGACTCCTGGGTTCTCTCCCCGGCTCTGGGAGGGGAGTGGGGTCTGGTGGTTAGAGCAGGGGGGGTTGAGAGCCAGGACTCCTGGGTTCTCTCCCCGGCTCTGGGAGGGGAGTGGGGTCTGGTGGTTAGAGCAGGGGGGGTTGAGAGCCAGGACTCCTGGGTTCTCTCCCCAGCTCTGGGAGGGGAGTGGGGTCTGGTGGTTAGAGCAGGGGGGGTTGAGAGCCAGGACTCCTGGGTTCTCTCCCCGGCTCTGGGAGGGGAGTGGGGTCTGGTGGGTTAGAGCCGGGGGGCTGGGAGCCAGGACGCCTGGGTTCCCTGCCCGGCTCTGGGAGGGGAGTGGAGACATGACTTTAAGTCAGGACAGGAGGCAACATGGTTTCAAAGAGCCAACAAGCTTTATTATTTCCAGGCACAAAGAGCGTGAGGCGCCGGGGGCCCGGCTGTCCCGGGCTCGGACGCCTGGCTTCTAGCATGGCCAGAGGGGGCAGCCCTTCTCGGGGGAGGGGTGCCCGAGCCTGCTAGGGAGCGTGTTGGTGGCGGAGTCACTCGAATCCCAGCTCCGGGACATTCCTTCTGATCCAGCCCATGAGCTGTGGGACGCTGGTGTAAACCCCTAGGCTGCTCCCATCACACTCCCTGGTGGAACCATGGCTCACAATGCCAACCTGCGGGGGACAGACAGCGATGGGCCACCTCACTCCCGACCCGCAGCCCCTGCCAGCCCAACCCTGCCCCCCCAGCTCTGCTGGTGCCCCTCACTGCCGACCCGCAGCCCCTGCCAGCCCTGCCCCCCCCCCCAGCTCTGCTGGTGCCCCTCACTGCCGACCCGCAGCCCCTCCAGCCCTGCCCCCCCAGCTCTGCCGGTGCCCCTCACTCCCGACCCGCAGCCCCTCCAGCCCTGCCCCCCCAGCTCTGCCGGTGCCCCTCACTCCCGACCCGCAGCCCCTGCCAGCCCAGCCCTGCCCCCCCAGCTCTGCTGGTGCCCCTCACTCCCGACCCGCAGCCCCTGCCAGCCCAGTCCTGCCCCCCCCAGCCCTGCCGGTGCCCCTCACTCCCGACCCGCAGCCCCTGCCAGCCCAGCCCTGCCCCCCCAGCTCTGCTGGTGCCCCTCACTCCTGACCCAGAGCCCCCTGCCAGCCCAGCACTGCCCCCCCAGCTCTGCTGGTGCCCCTCACTCCTGACCCAGAGCCCCCTGCTAGCCCAGCCCTGCCCCCCAGCTCTGCCGATGCCCCTCACTCCTTTCGGAAGGGAAAAATACGGGAGCAGGTATAAATCCATGAAAGGATGGGGGTTGCTTTACCAAGTGTTAAGTTATCTGGTTAGACTGACCTCACACTTGGTACAAAGACCAGGAGTCCTTGTGGCACCTTAGAGACTAACAGATTTATTTGAGCATCAGCTTTTGTGGGCTACAGTCCATTCATCAGATGGTAAAGCAACCCCCATCCTTTCGTGGATTTATCCCTGCTCCGGGATTTTCGCTCCAGGCATCCGATGCAGTGGGCTGTAGCCCACGGAACCTTGTGCCCAAATCCATTTGTTAGTCTCTAAAGTGCCACAAGGATCCTCGTTGTGTTTGCGGACACAGAGTAACACGACTACCCCTCTGACACCTGTCCTTTCGGAAGGTCTTTCATCGCCCTCTGGTGGTGAATGTTTGTATTACATCATATCGTCCTGGGGTGGGGGCTCAGGCCGGTCTCCCGCCCTCCCCCGTGTCTGTCGGCCGGTCCCCGGGAGGGTCCGTCGGTCTGGGAGCGTCTCACCTGTATCCAGCGCTGGTTTTGCTTCACCACAAAGGGTCCCCCGGAGTCACCTGGGGTGAAGGGGGATGGGATATGAGGGTTTAAATCCTGGGACGGGGAGAGGGGGGGCTGGAGTGAAGGAAGGGGGGGATGAAGGAAAGGAGGGATGAAGAAACAGGAGCATAAACGAATGACTGAAGGAATCAAGGAACGAACGAATGACTGAGGGAAATGAAGGAACGAATTAGAGAACCAAGGAAGAAACGAATGACTCACGGAATGAAGAAATGAATGAACCAAGGAGCAAACGAAGGAATGAAGAAACGAAGGGACGAACGAATCCAGGAAGGAACAAACGAAGGAACGAATCAAAGGAGGAACGCGCGCAGGAAGGACTCAAGGAATGAAAGCGTGAAGGAAGCAGGTCCCGAATGGAGGAATGCCTGCGGAAATGAATGAACCGACACATTCACGCGTGAATGAATCCAGCGGATGAGTGAAGAAGTTGAATCCAGAGGAGAGGGAACAAAAGAACCGATGGATGAAGCGAAGCATGGAAGAGAGAAGGAACGAGAGAAGGGAGCCCGGATGAATCGATGAATGTAAAAAAGAAAGAGAATGAAGGGAAGAAGGGCGAGGAAAGGAAGGAGTGAGCAGACGGAGGGATGAGGAATGAATGGACACAAGGATGCAGTGTGAACGCAGGGCTGGACCGGCAGATGGCTGGAGGGAAGGATGAATAAAGTGGGAGAGGAGTGGAGGGGCCTGGCCGGCCTGCAGGGGGTTTGGGGGAGGCCGGGAGAGGAGGGAAGCTGTTGGGGGGGAGACTCACCCTGGCAGGCGTCTTGACCCTTCTCTCCGATGGCGCAAAACATGTTGGAGGTGAAATTTGTCAGCGCCTGCTGGCAGCGCGGGCGGCTCTGCAACCAGACAGGGGAGCTGGGGAGTGAGGGGTTAACAGACCCCCCCCCCCCCACCAGGGTGTATGCATGTGTGTGTGTGTGTCTGTGTGCGTGTGTATCCTGCTGCCCCGTGCTGGCGGGGATGGGCCCTGCTCTGTGTGTGTGTGTGTGTGTGTGTGTGTGTGTGCGTGTATCCTGCTGCCCCCTGCTGGCGGGGATGGGCCTGCTCTGTGTGTGTGTGTGTGTGTGTGTGTGTGTGTGTGTATCCTGCTGCCCCCTGCTGGCGGGGATGGGCCCTGCTCTGTGTGTGTGTGTGTATCCCTGCTGCCCCCTGCTGGCGGGGATGGGCCCTGCTCTGTGCTTGTGCCCCCTGCCGCCCGTGTTGTGTGGCCCCCTGGGGATGCCGCCTGTACCTGTATCACCACCTCGGCCTGCTGCAGCTTACTGGTCCCCTTGGTCCTGGTGGCGGTCTTCCCCCAGCCGGTGATGATGCCCCGGATTTCTCTCTCCTCCTCATCCCCGCCGTGCCCTGTCAGGATCCGGCCTGGGGGGAGCCACAGGTCAGGGGGCACAGGGTGGCCCCAGTCCCCCCAGCGCGGCCAGGCTGACCCTGGGCTTCCTTCCCGCCTGCCACCCGCAGCCTCCCCTCCTGACCTTGGTATGTGCATGTCTCCTCCCAGCTGGCCGCCGGCAGGTCCAGGATGCGGCTCATCTCCGCGCTGCAGAGGAGACAGACGGGCCTGGAACGGCACCGCAGAGAATCAGTCGCTGCTCCCCTCCCAGAGCCGGGGGGAGAACCCAGGAGTCCTGGCTCCCAGCCCCCCCTGCTCTAACCCACCAGCCCCCCCCCTTCCAGAGCCAGGGAGAGAAGCCAGGAGTCCGGCGGGCATCTCACCGGATTTTGGGGGTGAAGGCCAGAGGGCGGGTGAGGTTGAGCAGCGCGATGTCGAAGTCAAAGTTGAAATCCAAGGACCCTTTGTACCCCTCGTGGACAATGATTTGCCCCACGGGGAGGCCTTGGTAAGCCTTTTCGATGGTGGTCCGCCCTGGGGTCACAGACACGCCTGTCAGCCCCCCTGCCACGGCCCTCCCTGCCCAGCCCCCCACCTGCTCCCCATTCCCCAGCGCCCCCTGCCCAGCCCCCGCCCATGCCATGGCCCCCCCCTGCCCAGCCCCCCACGTGCACCCCATGCCCCAGCACCCGCCCCGCCACGGCACCCCCTGGCCAGCCCCCTACCTGCTCCCCATGCCCCAGCGCCCCCTGGCCAGCCCCCGCCCCTGCCACGGTGCCCCCTGCCCAGCCCCCCGCCCCTGCCACGGCGCCCCCTGCCCAACCCCGCACCTGCTCCCCATGCTCCAGCGCCCCCTGCCCAGCCCCCGTCCCTGCCACGGTGCCCCCTGCCCAGCCCCCCACGTGCGCCCCATTCCCCAGCGCCGCCTGCCCAGCCCCTCACCTGCTCCCCATGCCCCAGTGCCCCCTGCCCAGCCCCCGTCCCTGCCACGGTGCCCCTTCCCAGCCCCCCACCTGCTCCCCATGCCCCAGCGCCCCCTGCCGAGGCCCTTGACCCCGGGCGCCCCCTAGTGCCAGTCTTACCTACAACCACAGACACTTGCTCGGGGGCCATGGATCGCCCGGCCTCTGCGTCCCAGACGTTGTGAGCCGCGGTCAGGATCCAGGAGGGGGCTACGATTGAGCCCCCTGCTATAATATAGGGATGATTCTGGGGAGGGGGGGGAGAAAATGAATCAGTGGAGGGGGGGAGATGGGGCGGCCTGGGGGGAGGGGATCAGGAGGGGCCTCCTACCTTGTCTTCCAACTTCAGATACACCTGCCAGGGCCACTGTTTCTTCACCTCCTCCCCACGGAAAACCCGCCCGATGGATGGGCTCGGCCCCACGTCCCGCACCCCACAGCCGAGACCTTTGCCTGGAGACACAGAAGCAGGGGCTGAGTGGGGCTGGAGGGATCCCGCTCCCCTCCCAGGGCTGGGACAGAACCCAGGAGTCCTGGCTCCCAGCCCCCCCCCGCTCTAACCCACCAGCCCCCACTCCCCTCTTAGGGCTGGGATAGAACCCAGGAGTCCTGGCTCCCAGCCCCCCCCCTCCCCTGGTCTCCCCCACTCACCCAAGCCCCGCACCAGCTGGGTGTAGGCCCCCAGGTCACGGTAGCTCTGCAGGTAGAAGGATCTTTGGGTTCCTGGCTTCTTCGTGGCGATTCGCTCCATCTGGTCCTTGTGGGCAACCCCGACCCCCAGAGCGAAGATATCTGGGGTGGAGGGGGTCACTAGGGAGTGTCCTCTAGGGGCAAGGCCCCTGCCCCATTCCCACCCTCCTGAGCCAGCCAGGCCCTGCTCTGGGGCCCAATGGGAGCCGGCGCCCCCTAGAGCAGACAGGCCCCGGGTCCCATTCCCCGCCCCCCTGAGCCAGCCAGGCCGGCCCTGGGGCTGGATGGGAGCCAGCGCCCCCTAGTGGGGGCAGGCCCCCACCCCATTCCCTGTTACCATGTCCACTTACCCAGGTTCTGGTCTGGGTCGGGGACGGCCGCCTGGATTTGTGCTGAGACCCCGGCTGGGTCCGGCCCCACATTGTGTCTCCCTGGTGGGGCAGGAAGGAGGAACCTGAGCCAAGATGCGCCCCAATGAGGTTGGGGGGGCTGGGCTGGGGTCCTATCCCTGTGCACTAGCCCTTGGAGTGCTGGGGTGCCAGGGAGAGTGGGGGGCTGAGGGGGCATGGGGGTCCCTGGGGGTCCTAGGGTGGGGAGGTCTGGGGGATCCCCAGAGGCAGGCAGGTCTATGGGGGTGTTAAGCCCAAATGTCTGCCCTGGGGGGTATATGCCCCACGGGGGGGGGGGGGGGTCTGTCTCACCACTTGTGATCAGCACCACAAGGTGTTTCCTGGCGCTGGTTCTGGGCGGCTCCGTCTGGATCAGGGACAGAACCTGGCCCAACGCTGCCCCCGTGTTGGTGCCTCGCCGGGTGAAGCTGTCTGGGGGTGGGACACGACAACTCCGTCACCACAACAAACGACAACCTCGTCACCACAACACACACAACCCTGTCACCCCAGTAATAACCCTCCAGCAACATAACATACAACAACCGTCACCACAACACACACCCCAACATGCAACAACCTCACAACCCATCACCACAACACAATGCAACAACTCCCCTCCACAACACTATATAACAGCACAGTGACAACACCATCACCACCCAGCAACAACCCTGTCACCACAACAACACCAGGACAAACCTGTTACCCTAACAACACAACACACAATGACAACCCCATCACAACACAACAACCCTCTCAGGCAACACTACACAACAACACGACTACTCCATCATCCCAACACAACAACCCCACCATGCCAACAATACCAGGACAAACCTGTCACCCCAACACAACATCCCCGTCAAAACAACACTGCACCACAATGACAACTCTGTCACAACACAACAACAGACCTGGCACCACAACACACAGTGATAACCCTGTAAACAGAACACAACACACAATGACAATACCATTGTTGCAATACAACATCCCTGTCACCACAGGAAAATGACACAACCCAACATACAATAACACAATGACAACCCTGTCAACCTAAAACAACACACAAGGATGATCCTGTCACCCCAACAGCACAAAGGCAATCCCGTCACCACAACATGATGACAAAACACAGCTTGCCACACCATCACAACCCTGGCAACACAACAGAACACAACACACATCAACCCCATGACCGCAATACAATGACCCCATTACTACAGCATAATTAACCAAGACACAACAACCTCATCTCCACAATGACATGACATGATGCAACAACACAATGACAACTCCATCACCAAAATTACACAACACGACACACAACAACAACTCCATAATCACAACACACACAGCTACACACCAGGAACTGCATCACACAGCAACGCAAGTTAACACACAACTCTCAGTGCACCACAATGCAGTGAAACACAACAAAGAACACAACCCAATCCCAGGACCCACAACTCACTTGTGTTCTGGACCAGCTCCCAGGCCTTCTCCACATCTTCGTGATCCTCGGTCAGAGCCGACACCAGCTGGGCTGAGTCGGCGAACGCCACCGCCGCGAACCAGACTTTGTCAGAGACCCGGGTGGCCTGCGAGAGCCCCAGTGTTAGTGTGTGTGTGGGGGGGCAGGGCTGGGCTAGCAGGGGCTGTGAGTCGGGAGTGAGGGGTGCCGGCACAGCGGGGGGCAGGGGCCCAGGGCTGGGCTAGCAGGGGCTCTGGGTCGGGAATGAGTGGCACCAGCAGAGCTGGGGGGGGGGCAGGGCTGGGGGTCGGGAGTGAGGGGCACCGTCAGAGCTGGGGGGCAGGGCTGGGCTGGCAGGGGCTGCGGGTCGGGAGTGAGGGGCACCAGCAGAGCTGGCCTCTGCTTACCTGCTCCATGAGGGCGATGATGAATTCCCAACTTGTTTTCAGATTCTCGGCCCCGACGTTGCCCGATGCGTGCAGGACAAAGTATATGTTGGTGCCTGGGGGTGGGGGTGGGTTAGAAAAAGACAGCAAAGGAGCCTCCCCACGCATCCCCCCGGGTCCCCAGCCCCTCGACCCCAGCGATGGCCTTGGGCAACCCTGGCTGGGACGAGACGGCTAGATGGAAAAAAGTGGTTTTGAGACCGGCAGTCAGGGGCGACCCTCTAATCTTCATGGGAGCTACCCCTGCTGTCTGCCTGTCCGCCTGTCCATCCATCCATCTATCCATCTATCCATCCATCTCCTCTGCCATCCATCCCATCCGTCCATCCATCCATCCATCTCCTCTGCCATCCATCCCATCCATCCATCCATCCATTTCCTCTGCCATCCATCCCATCCGTCCATCCATCCATCCATCCATCCATCTCCTCTGCCCTGCCATCCATCCCATCCATCCGTCCATCCATCCATCTTCCCTCCCATCCATCCCATCCATCCATCCATCCATCCATCCATCCATCCATCCATCTCCTCTGCAATCCATCCCATCCGTACATCCATCCATCCGTCCATCCATCCATCTCCTTTGCCATCCATCCCATCCGTCCATCCATCCATCCATCTCCTCTGCCATCCATCCCATCCATCCATCCATCCATCCATCTCCCCTGCCATCCATCCATCCATCCATCCATCCATCCATCCATCCATCCATCCATCCATCTCCTCTGCCATCCATCCATCCATCCATCCATCCATCCATCCATCCATCCATCCATCCATCTCCTCTGCCATCCATCCCATCCATCCATCCATCCATCTCCCCTGCCATCCATCCATCCATCCGTCCATCCATCTCCCCGGTCACCCACCCACCCACCCACCCATCCCCCCACCCATCCCCCCCGCCCCTCCATCCCTCTATTCCCTCACTCCCTCTCCCTCATCCACTGTCCAGGTCCAGATGACTAAAGCCCTGCACAGATACAAAAATGTGTATCTGCATCTGATCTGCGAGCCGCAAAAATTGCCTGTGGATATTCACAGATTTGCCGGGCTCTCCTTACAGTGGCTGGGCTGTGGCTCTGAGACACCCACCTGACAGAGCCTGGGCGGGGAGAGCTGGGCGGGCAGCTATGGGGAAGCTGGGTCCCTCCACCTGCCCTGGGCAGGGGGCCCGAGCAGCCCCCGCCCAGTGTCCCTGCCGCCCAGGTGCCCTGCCTAGGGCAGGTGGAGTGTCCATGCTGTGGTTCCTCACATCCGCGCTACTCTCCGCAGAAACAGTCCGTGGATATAAAGCGGATACCCGCGAATTAGCAGGGCTCTGCAGATGACTGCGTGATGTCCAAGGGGATCTTTGGGGCTGGTCTTGGGCCCCCAGTCCTTGGGGCTCCTGGCTCGGCGTGTGGGGGGTGGGGAACAGGGGCCGCACGCTGACCCTGACCTGTTTGTGCGTGCGAGGTGATTTCTTCCATGTCCAGGTGCTCGGCCACAGAGCTCACTTTGTCATAGGCGTAGCGGCCTGTGGGTTCAGAGCAGGTCAGCAGGGGGTTACGGATAGGGGTGAGGGGCAGGGGGACCCCCATGGGATGAGGGGGCCTGGACAGCCACCCCAATGGGGTACAGTACAGACCATCCCTTGGGAACCAGCGCTGGGTGCCTGGAAGGGGTGATGGGTAGGTGGGAGTTGGATGGATGGAGACATAGGGCGGATGGCAAGACAGACACACAAGGGGCAGAAGGACCCCCGGGTCGGGGGGACGGTTGGGGCTCGGCGTGCGACTCACCCTCACAGCGCGGCTCCTCCCCCGACCACTGGCCTGAGTTCTGGCAGACGCGGCGGGCAGAGCCCCGCAGCACCAGCTCCTGGAGGCAGGTGAAGGTCACGGCTTTGCTTGGCTCGAAGACATGGCCCTTGCGATGCCCCCCGAGGGGGATGCCCGGCCAGGGGCACAGGGAGTCTGCAGGAAGACAGGCCCCAGTTGCATTAACCACCCGGGGTAGGGGCTGCACGGTCGGGAGTCCCCACAGAGTGGGGTAGATGGGGATGGGTAAGGGAGATTCCCGCCCCCCCCCCCGCTCTAACCCACCAGACCCCACTCCCCTCTCAGAGCCAGGGAGAGAACCCAGGAGTCCTGGCTCCCTGCCTCCCCTGTTCTAACCCACCAGCCCCCACTTCCCTCCCAGAGCCAGGAGAACCCAGGTGTCCTGGCTCCCAGCCCCACTCACCCTCGGGGTCACACACGGCCATGCGGCCGCTCCATTCGCCGTTGGCCAGGCAGGTGCGGCGGGCGGTGCCGAAGAGCCGGTGCCCAGGCTGGCAGTGGAAGGTGATCGTGTCCCCGACGCTGTACTTGTTCTGCCGAGGCTGGTGCCACCCGTTCTCGAAGGTGATGTAGCCAGTGCAGGTGTAGTCTGCAGGGGAGAGAGGGGAGGGGCAGGACAACTGGGTTCTCAGAGGGGAGGGGGGTCGAGTGGGTTAGAGCAGGGGGGCTGGGAGCCAGGACTCCTGGGTTCTATCCCGGCTCTGTCATGGGTGTGGGGTCTAGTGGTTAGAGCAGGAGGGCTGGGAGCGAGGACTCCTGGGTCCCCTCCCCGGCTCTGGGAGGGGAGTGGGGTCTAGTGGTTAGAGCAGGGGGGCTGGGAGCCAGAACTCCTGGGTTCTCTCCCTGGCTCTGGGAGGGGAGTGGAGTCTAGTGGTTAGAGCAGGGGGTCTGGGAGCCAGGGCTCCTGGGTTCTCTCCCCGGCTCTGGCAGGGGAACGGGGGCTGGTGGTTAGAGCAGGGGGGCTGGGAGCGAGGACTCCTGGGTTCTCTCCCCGGCTCTGGGAGGGGAGTGGGGTCTAGTGGTTAGAGCGGGGGGGGGGGGGGGGCTGGGAGCCAGGACTCCTGGGTTCTACTCACTGATGCAGGAGGGCCTTTGGGCTGACTCGAAGGCATTTCTCAGAGGCGACCACTTCCCACTGGACTGACAGACCCTCCAGCTCACGGGGTGGGCGTAGCTGTTCGGGGGGCAGCGATACTCCAGGACGCTGCCATTGGTTCGGATCTTGGGGTACACGACCTCACCCCCTTGGATCCCTTCCGCATCCCTGCAGACTGCATCTGGGAGAGAAAAAGCAGGGGGCTGTGGGTCGGGAGTGAGGGGCACCGGCAGAGCTGTGGGGGGAGCTCAGGGCTGGGCTGGCAGGGGCTGTGGGTCGGGAGTGAGGGGCACCGGCAGAGCTGTGGGGGGAGCCCAGGGCTGGGCTAGCAGGGGCTGTGGGTCAGGAGTGAGGGGCAGGGTCAGAGTTAAGGAGGGCCCAGACCCCCTGGGAGGTGGAGGGGGAATTTCTTACCACACAGGCTGTGTCGGAGGAGGAAGAGGAGGAGGAGGAAGGGGACGTGTTCCATGGCCCCAGGGTCTTTGGGGGGTCGGAGCAGTGGGGAGAACAGAGGCTCCTTTCCCAGCTGTGTAGGGAGGCGGAATGAGGGTGGGAGCTGATATTTTGGTCTCTGAAACCTCAAGCTGGAAAGAGGAAATGGCACGTGGTTCCCAGAAAATGATGCTGCTTTATCCCTCCCCAAGCTGGGAGAGAACCCAGGAGTCCTGCCTCCCAATCCCCACCTCCACTCTACCCACTTGACCCCACTCCCCTCCCCAGGCTGGGATAGAACCCCAGTCTCCTAGCCCCCTCTAACCCGCTAGTCCTCACTCCCCTCCCAGAGCTGGGGAGAGAACCCAGGAGTCCTGGCTTTCTCTGCACCCTAGATCTTGGCTACCCTCCCCCTTTTCCCCTCCTCCTCTGTCTCTGAAAAGGAAACGGAGTCAGAAAACCTGGACTCCCACTCCCTTGAGCCAGTCAGTGCTCCGGTCTGAGGCCAGATTGAATCCCACGCTGCCCAGAAGGGACAGGCCCCATGATCCACTCCCACCCCTCTCTCGTACCTGGCTGGGCTGTGCTCAGAGCTGATGGGGGTGGGGTTGGATTCTGTCTGCTGATCTCCTCTCTCTGTATATCTATACACACACACACACACACACACACCGTGTGAGGAGGGAGGTGCCGGCCTGAGCCGAGCCCAGCCCCACCTAGATATCGATTTTATGGGCACACTCACCATCCTGCTACACATCCTGTTCTCCTGGGTTCTCTCCCCGGCTCTGGGAGGGGAGTGGGGACTGGTGGTCAGAACAGGGGGGGGGCTGGGAGCCAGGACTCCTGGGTTCTCTCCCCGGCTCGGGGAGGAGAGTGGGGGCTGGTGGGTTAGAGCATGGGGCTGGGAGCCAGGACTCCTGGGTTCTCTCCCCAGCTCTGGGAGGGGAGTGGGGGCTGGTGGGTTAGAGCAGGGGGGCTGGGAGCCAGGACTCCTGGGTTCTCTCCCTGGCTCGGGGAGGGGAGTGGGGTCTAGTGATTAGAGCAGGGGGGGCTGGGAGCCAGGAGTCCTGGGTTCTCTCCCCAGCTCTGGGAGGGGAGTGGGGTCTAGTGGTTAGAGCAGGGGGGGCTGGGAGCCAGGACTCCTGGGTTCTCTCCCCAGCTCTGGGAGGGGAGTGGGGTCTAATGGTTAGAGCAGGGGGGCTGGGAGCCAGGACTCCTGGATTCTCTCCCCAGCTCTGGGAGGGGAGTGGGGTCTAGTGGTTAGAGCAGGGGGGCTGGGAGCCAGGACTTGTGAGTCCTATCCCAGCTCTGGGAGGGGAGCAGGGTCCAGGGGGTTACAGGAGGGGGGCTGGGAGCCGGGACTCCTGGGTTCTAATATCTGCGCAGGGGGCTGGGTGCAGCTGCACTGGAGTTAGCTGATGTTCTGGGAGCTGGTTCCCTGCACGGAGTTTCACTTCATGTTTCCTTTTTGCTGTCCTGCTCTGGGTGTTGGGGGTTCGGAGAAATCACAGCCCCTCGGGTGACCGAAAAAGGGAAGGGGAGAGGGGTGGGGTGGAGGCAGCTGACTGGAGGGAGGAACTCTTCCTGATCAGAAGAGAGGATAGTGGGGTCGAGACACCGAGAAAGAAAGAGAAAAGGATGCCGGAGAAGGTAGGCTCTGGCGGGTCAGGGCAGGGGTGGAATCCCCCTTCTGAGGGCCCAGCTGTCTCAGCGCCCTCTCCGGCCCCAACCATGAGGGGCTCAGTAGGGGTTGGTCCCGTGGGGGCAGCAGAGGGGATGGATCCCTAGACCTGATGTGGGGTGGGCAGGGGCAGGGTGGGAGGAAGTCCCAGGACAGGGGTTGAAGGATGGGAATTGGGGAGCACGAGGTGGGGTGTGAGGTGTGGAGACATCAGAGGAGCTGAGCAGAGGAATGGGAAAGCAGGGAAGAAAGAAATGAATGCGGGAAAGAAAGACAGGAAAGAGGGAATGAGAAGGAAAGAGGGAACAAGACAAAGAAGGGCGTGAGAAGGAAGGAAGGGAAGCAAGGAGGAGCAGTGAGTGAACTTTAGGGGCCCTGCTCCCAAATATATCTCTAATCCTCCCACCTCGCAACCCGCAGATGGCTGCAGTTATTGCTGTCCTGGCCCGTCTCCTGCAGCTGGCACTGGTCAGCCTGGGCAGGGATGCCCGATGCCACAGCCTGGCCCCCTGGTATTTCCTCCTGGGCCTCCGCCTCATTGCTTTCTTTGTGGCTGACGGGCCGTGGGCTTCAGTGAAACCAGACCTGGCCTGTAATTGGACCTCGGTCAATGGGGACTTCCAACCATTCTGTGCTGCCCTGTGCTACAACTAGCGCTTCCCAGCCCCCGTCTCCTCGGCCTGGGGCTTTGCCTTCCTTGCCACCCTGCTCCCCGGGGGCCTCATGATGTTGATTCATGCCCAGTTCGGCTGACGGGCTGCAGCCAGAGGGGACGAGGAGTTAGCAGGACCAACTGATGCAACCAATATGGCTGCCAAACCCAACATGGCTGCCAAAACCAAACTGGCTGGAGAGCCTAATATGGCCACTGGAGCCAACTGGGTTGACATAATTAATATGGACTCTGAGTCCCAATGGGTTGGCCAATCCAAGATGGCCACTACAGGAGCTAAGATGGCTGCCAGCTCACCCTGGCGCTCCCCAGCATTTGGTTTATGTGTGGTGCTGCTCCTGGCTACTGAGCTGGGCTGCTTGTGGGCTATGCTGGCCCTACAGTTACCCTTGGTGTCAGGGGCCTACTTCCAGTGCCTTCCTGGGGCTCCCCCCTGCCCCCCGGCCCTCGAGTGTGCCCTGTCAGGGCAAGCCGACAAGAAGATGGCGCTGGTGACTCTGGCCTTCACGGCCTGTGTCAATATAGCCTCCTGTCTTTCCTATGGGATCATAAGGCTGGGGAGGGCGGCCCAGTGCCAGGGGAGATGGGGTGAGGGAATGAGTGTGGAAAGAAGGGGAGTAGGGAGTGGGGGAAAGAGGGACTGGTTGAAAGATTTAAGATAGCTTCCCAGCCCAAAGTGACTGGCATATCCAAGATGGCTGCCCAGCCCAAACTGGCTGGTGTATCCATGACAACCACCTAGCCCAAGCTGGTTGACATATCCATGACCCCTCACCTGGTGCTCAGATGTGGGTGACTCTGGGGTAGGGCATGGGGCCTGTTTATATGGGAACCCCTCGCCTGGCACGGAGATGTGATCGCCTCTGGGAAGGGGTGTAGGGGTTTTTTATATGGGGACCCCTCTGCACCTGTACTGAGCCTCCCACTTCAAATTGCTTTCAGAATTGGGTCCTATAGGACTGATTTTTTGTGGTTCAAACATTTATCAAACTGCTTATATTTCTTTTTAAAATGATGAAAACTGGTTTATAAAAATGATGATTGTCCCAATATGCTCAAAGTTCAACTTAAATACGAGAGACTGTGGAATGGGAGCTGGGGCGGGGGAGGGATGGGAGCCAGGACTCCTGTGGGAGGAGAGTGGGGTCTAGGGAGCGGGTCAGAGCAGGGGGTGGGAGCCAGGACTCCTGGGTTGTCCTAGCTGCAGAGGAATCTGTGAAGTGCTGGCAGGTTTCCCTTTGTTGTATTGTGTTTTGAGTTCACAACATGGACTGGGGCGCAAGGTGGGTGGGGGGCGGAGGCAACTGGCTCGTGTTGTGACTCTCCCAGAAGGAAGGAAGGAAGGAAATAAGAGAGGGAGGACGAACAGAGGGAGAGAAAGTGAGACTCAATGAGCGGAACAGGTACTGGGACACAGGGCTGCAAGGGTGGGAGGTGGCTGGAAATCCAGCAGGGGGCGTTGTGAGCTGCTGTCACAGTGTTGCGCCCCCCAGGTTGGCGTAAGAGGGTTGGGGTGCCAGGTGTGTGTATCATGGCCCGGGCAAGGGGACGGGGAGCTGGAAAAGTCAGGAGAGAACTCCTTGCCTGGGTGGGGCCAGATGCAGTTGGACTGGTTCTGGATTGAGTCAGAGCTGCAGGAGAAGAGGGAGAGTGAAAGGGAATGTGGGACGGACTAGGGAGACATGGAGAAAGGAAAATGGGAATAAAAAAGAAATAAAGAAAGAGGGAACAAGGGAAAGAAAGAAAACATGAGAATGGGGGAATAAGGGAAAGAAAGAAAGAAAGAAGTAGTAAGGGGAAGAAAGAAAGAATGAATGCAAGAGAATGAGGGAATAAGGGAGAGAAAGAAAAAAGAGAATGAGGGAATGAGGAAGAGAGAAAGAAAGAATGAATGAATGAAAGAAAATGAGGGAATTATGGAAAGAAAAAGAAGAAAGAAGGAAGGAAAAAAAGAAACAGAACGAGGGAATAAGAGAGAAAAAGAAAACAAGAGAAAGAAAGAAAGGTCTGAACAAGGAGATAAGAAAGAAAGAAAGAAAGAAAGAAAGAAAGAAAGAAAGAAAAGGACGAGAGAATGAAAAAAAAAAAGAAAGAAAATAATGGAAGGAGAGAAAGGGGAACCAGGGAATGAGAAAGAAGGAAAAGAGGGAATGCGAAAACAAGACAAAGAAGGAGTGAGTGGATGAGAAAAGAGAGAGAAAGGAAGAGTGGCATGAGGGAACAGGAAAGAAAGAAAAAAGAAACCAAGAGGAGGAGAAAAAGCAAAGAAAGAAAGGAATGAGAAAGAGGCCTAAGGAAAGACTGAGTGAAAGAGGGGAATAGGAAGGAAGAAGACGAGAGACTGAGGACGGGGAAGAGCGAGGGAGCCAGACAGGCAGTGGAGGGTGCTCTGGCCTCTCTCTCTCCGCAGATGGCCGCAATTTTTTCTGGAGTCTCGCGGCTCTTCCAGCCGGCCTTGGGGTGCCTCTCGACGGAAACCAGCTGCCAAGGCCTGACGCCCTGGTACTTCCTCGTTGGCCTGCGCCTGGTGACTCTGGTCCTGGCCAGTGGGCCCTGGGACTCGGACCAGTCAATCCTAGCCTGCGACTGGCTCTCGGAAAAGGCCGGGCCCCAGACCTTCTGCAATGCACTCTGCTACAACCAGCACTTCCCGGCCCCCATGTTCGGCATCTGGGGCTTCGCCTTCCTGGCCACCATCTTCACCATCGGGCTGATGCAGCTCATACGGAGCAGGAACGTCCAGGTGTTTGTAGTGGACAGGGACGTGGAGGGGTCGGCACCTGCTGGAACATCCAATATGGCCGCCGGACCAAACGTGGCCACCGATGTCAAGCCGCTCGAGGCAGCCAATATGGCCGACAACGCCAAGCCACTTGACCAATCCAAGACGGCCGCTGGCGAGCCCTGGCGCCACCTGGTCTTTGGCCTGTGTGTGGGGCTGCTCCTGGCCACAGAGATGAGCTTCCTGTGGGCTGTGCTGGCCCTGCAGATGCCGGCCATGTTGGCGACCTCCTTCCGCTGCGTCCCAGGGAGCCCAGCCTGCCCCTCAGTCCTGGAGTGCACCCTCCCGGGCCGGGCCGACAAACGCATGGCGCTGGCCACCTTGGCCTTCACGGCCTGCGTCAACATGGCCGCCTGCCTGGGTTATGGGATTGTGGAGCTGAGAAGTGGGGCCTGTTGCCAGGGGCAACAGGGGGCGGGGGAAGGAGAGGGCTGTGGGGAGTGTGGGGGTGAGGGGGACTGTGGGGAGTGTGGAAGGAGCTGTGGGGGGGAGGCAGAGGCTGTGGGGGGAGTGGAGGGGGAAGGGGCGATTGTGGTGGAGAGGGGGGGCTGTGGGGAGGGTGGGGGTGAGATGGGGGGCTGTGAGGTGTGTGGAAGGGCCAGGGCAGAGGAGGAGAGTAGAGGGGACAGGGGGGATGGGTGGGGAGGGGGTATGGAGATGCAGGAGATAGATGGAGGGAAGGAGAAAGGGAGACTCCTGAGGGGGGATTTGGAGGGGGGTAGTGAGGAGAGTGGGGGGCTGGAGGGAGGCATGGGGTGGGGAGGGGGCTGGGGGGTGAGGATGGGGGAAGGGAGGAAGTGGGGAGAAGCAGGGAGGGGAGTGGGCAGAACAGCAGGGATGGAGGGTGCCAAGCTTGTTGTAGGGAGGGGGAAAGGAGGCATCTACATGAGAGGTGAGGGGCAGCTCTTCATACAGGGACCCCTGGCCCGGCGCTGGGACGCAGCCCCTCTGGGATGGGATGCGGGGGCTGGGCACACGGGGACCCCTTGCCTGGCGCTGGCACGCAGCCCTTCTGGGGTGGGGCACTGGGGCTGTTCATAGAGGACCCTTGGCCCGGCGCTGGGACCTGGCCCCTCTGCGGCGGTGGGGGGTTGGGCACATGGGGACCCCTCACCTGGCACTGGGACATGGCCCCTCTGGGGCAGTGGGGGGCTGGGCACACGGGGACCCCTCACCCGGCCCTGGGACGTGGCCCCTCTGGAGCAGTGGGGGTCTGGGCACATAGGGACCCCTCACCCGGCCCTGGGACAGGCCCCTCTGGGGCAGTGGGGGTCTGGGCACACGGGGACCCCTCCCCAGCCCTGGGACAGGCCCCTCTGGGGCAGTGGGGGTCTGGGCACATAGGGACCCCTCACCTGGACCTGGGACAGGCCCCTCTGGGGCAGTGGGGGGCTGGGCACACGGGGACCCCTTGCCTGGTGCTGGGACAGGCCCCTTTGGGGTGGGGCCCGGGGCTATTTATATGGGGACGGCTCACTGTCCCTCTCCTGGCACTGACTTGCAGCCACTTCTTGTTCTTTACTAAGTGGCCATTAGGTGGCAGATTTGCGCTGCCATTCTAGCTCCTGATGTTCCCAAGCGTCCCACGCCAGGGGCCGTATGCACCCCTCATTTCTCCCTCACCTCCTACCAGGGTCCCCCTCATTCTCCCCCTGCATGCCTGAGGCTCTGTTCATCCCCCTCCCACCCCCCTGGATTTCCGGGACGTATGTAGATATGTAAATAGGTCAGCCTGTCTCGTTCCTTGTTTGCTAAATTATTTCTCTGATCTGCCAGACAGACAGCAATTCCACGCGCCAACTTGGCGCACGCCACAGCACCGTGGGCGCCGCTGGGCCGGAAGGGGCTGTTATACTGGAATATGCTAATTGCAACCCACAAGCGGTGCTTTGATCTAGAGACAATTGCAGAGGTGTTTGAAGCTTCTGACTCAGCTGACAGAGGCCAGTGGGGGAGGACTGAGTGTGTCCCACATTTTCCCCATATAGCTATCCTGATTCCCCCCCAAATCCATAGAGCTCTACCCATCGATGCCTGGAACGTTCCCTGGAATTTTGGAATCAATGTGAGGTGGCGTTCCAAAGTTATCACATTATAAAGGGACCCCCTGGCCCTGCGCAGAGATGCGTCTGCCTCTGGGGTGGGGCACGGGGGATGTTTATCCAGGGATCCTCGCCCAATGTGCAGATGCAGCCACTTCTGGGGTGGGGCACATGGGATGTTTATATAGGGATCCTCACCCGATATGCAGATATGGCCACCTCTGGGGAGTGGCAGAGAAACAGAGGAGTGCTATTGTGTCAAGTGATTGGCCTTTCCTTTGCTCTGTCAATAAAAACCAACATGCAAATTTTTCCTGCGTCTTCATATTTTAACTTAAAGTTTAGAGACTGGGATGGGATTTAGGACTCAGATGTCCCAATAGAAACCAACTCATCTGGTGTGGGGCAGGGGCTGGGAGCCAGGACTCCTGGGTTCTATCCCCAGCTCTGGGAGGGGAGTGGGGTCTAGTGGTTTGGGGCTGGGAGTCGGGACTCCTGGGTTATATCCCCAGCTCTGGGGGGGACTGGGGTCTGGTGGGTTAGAGCGGGGGTGGAAGTCAGGACTCCTGGGTTCTCTGGGGGTGGAGTGGGGTCTAGTGAAGCTTCCTATCCGCCTGTATTGAAGCTGCTAAACTTGCCCCAAAGAGCCACCCAGGGAAGTAATTTCTTCACCAGTCCCAAGTTTTTACAACCTTCCAGAGAACGAAGCACCAGGGGTTGTCATCCTGCTTGGCTGAGATCATCCCCCTTGGGGGAAGCCTTCTCCAGACAACCTGAGCCCAGCAGCCCCTCCTTCATTCCCGGAGATCATCAGGAAGTTCTGGGCACCCTAAAGGAGTCCGTCTAAAGACGCATGAAACCGAGACTGAACTTTTCTGGAAAGGTTATGAGCAATCGGGGCCGCTGCTGAAAGAAACCGCAAACGCCTCCTTCCAACACACGTTAGTTCGCCTGGCGCCAGGGGATGCATCGGTCCTCACCTGTTCCACAGGACTCTCAGAAAGAAGCCTACATCTGATGCCAAGCTCTATGAAAGCTAATCTCCTTGTGCCCGCCACAGCCTGATTAATACATTTTAAGACCAGACGGGACCCCAGTGACCACCTCGTCTGATCTCCTGTATAACATAGGTCTCAGGACTGCCCTGAATTAATTCCTCTTGGAAATAGAACTTTTAGAAAAACATCCCGTCGGATTTTAAAATGGCCAGTGATGAACTATCCACTATGCCTTATTCCCATGGTTAATTCCCCTCACTGTGAAAATGTTAAAAGCAACAGAGGGTCCTGTGGCACCTTTAAGACTAACAGAAGTCTTGCGTCTGATGAAGTGGGCATTCACCCACGAAAGTTTATGCTCCAATACTTCTGTTAGTCTTAAAGGTGCCACAGGACCCTCTGTTGCTTTTTACAGATTCAGACTAACACGGCTCCCCCTCTGCTACTGTGAAAACGTTGTGCCTTGTTTCCGGTCTGAGTTTGTCTAGCTCCAACTTCCATCTGTTGGGTCTGGATACACCTTTGTGTGCTAGACTGAAGAGTGCATTATCAGAGCTTTGTTCCCCACTGTAATGGACTGGGCAGTGGGTTGTCTGGCCTAGCGTCATTGCTGGGCTGGGGTCCACACATGAAGGATGGTAGTTGGTGAGCAGGGTCAGAGGAATTGCTAGAGCCGGGTTCAAAAGCAAGAATGGGGGTCAGAATCAGGCTGGGATCAGAGACTGGAGATCAAAGATAATACCAGGCTGGAGTGAGGGTCAGGCTGGGGTCAGAGACTGGAGATCAGGAAACAATGTGAGGTCTGGAGTGAGAGCAGGCCTGACATCTGTGTAGTTACCCAGACAACTTCTGGGGCACCTTCCAGGGTTAAATAGTGCGCTTGACCAATCAGAGGGCTGCAGGGTACTGTCACTCTGGGTCCTTTGGGCGGTACTTCCTGTGGTGCCTACTCACGGCAGTGCTCCCAGGAGGTGGCTCTGCATGCCCTGCCAGTGGTACTGTGGGAGTGTCGGCCCTCCCAGGCTTTGCAGCTCCAGGTTCTAGTGCATGGATCCTTATGCCCATGTGGGATCAAATCTCCCTTTTACCGTCTCTCTGTTCAGCTAAACAGATTGAGCTCCTGGAGTCTCTCATGATTGGGGTGTTGTCTAACCCTGCAATTGTTCTTGTGCCTCTCCACTGAACCCCCCTTCTCTGAACATGGAACATGGCCAGGACATGGAATTGAAGCTGCTTTGGTGGCACTCATGGATGATCTCCTGCTATCAAGGGGTGAGAACAGACATCCATGCTCATCCTGCTGGACCTTTCTGCACCACTTACCCTGTCAAGTGTGCTATTTTGACAGCTGAAGGCCAGACCGGACCATCAAATCACCTAGACTGGCCTCCTTATAGCACAACCCATTACATTTCACTCAGTTAGACCTGTACTGAGCCTGATAATCTGGGTTTGGCTGAAGCGTCTTCTAGAAAGACATCCCATCTGTATCTGAAGGCTCTGCACTTTAAGAAAGATGTGGAGAGATTGGAGAAAGTTCAGAGGAGAGCAACCAGAACGTTTGGAAAACATGAGCTGTAGAGAAAGATTGAAAGAACTGGGTGTGTTCTGTGTAGAGATGATAAGACTGAGAGGGGATAGAACTGCCTTCAAATATGTCAAGGGCTGCTCTAAAGAGGATGGGGATGAGTTGTGCTGCATGTCCGGCGGTAGCGAGGGAGATGTAGGTAGGAAATTAGTGAAAACTTTCTAACTCTAAGGTAGCTCGGCACTGGAACAGGTTACCCAGGGAGGCTGTGGAATCACCATTGTTGGAGGTTTTTAAGAAGTTAGACAAACAGCTCTGGTGCTGCATCGAGGGCTGGAAAATGCACCCGTCTCCTTGGTAATTGCTTCCAGTGGTTACTCACCTTCAGGCTTAAAATACTGCCCTACCAGTGTCCTGCCTGAGAGAAGTGGGAGAGGTCACGGGGATGGTGCTACAATGGTGTGACACTTTCTGAGAGGGACACACCCAAGGTGTAGTGGTGGGAAACTGTCCCTCTCCTGTCAGCCCCCTCAATTGTACAATCCCCCAAGGACTGACTCTTTCTCCATCCTATTCAACATCAACATGCAGCCACTGGGCTAAGTGGAGATGGCCCACAGCTCTACCTGGCCTTCATAGGAGCAGACCACTCTCACAGGCTGAGAGGTAACTGGCCCTATTGCCCCTTCATCCATCTCAATAGACCCTCCCCTTAGACCTCTAGCCCTCAACTCCCTTGGAGTGAGATCCTGCAATGCTCTCCTTCCAGACGTGCAATTCCCTCAGCAGATCTGACGTCAGCGCCAATTCTGCCGTCTTGTTCGCTCTGGTGGCCAGGACTGGCTTAAGTTCGTCAAGCTAAGTACCATTGGTTCAGAACAAAAGCATCCTCACAGCAAGGAGATATCTTACAAAAGAACATATGTCTGATAGGCAGGTCTGAGCTCATGAGGTGTCACTCTCCTTCCACCCGGAGATCCTGGCATGTCTAAAATCCTTCCAGATCACTTACAGGGCCTGGTTCTGTTGGTGAAAGTATCTGGTCCTTCAGTTCTTGGATGGGGTTTCTCTGCCTGGATCCAGAACTGTTATCTTATCCAGGTTCAAGTCCTCTGTCTGCTAGGCCTTGGGACCAGGTCAGACCAGTCTGGGGGTTGTTTCCCCAGCGGGTGACATGTCTAAAGACTTCTTATCTGCCTTAGGGATTTGCATTAATTACGTCCATTGCCATTAGTTCCTGTAGGGAGCATTCTTATCTCACCCATTGCGTCAGGAATACAATCGCGAGTTGACCAGAAAGCTATATTGGCTATTTATACAGTAGTCCTTGATTTGTTCATAGTCTCTGTCTAAACCTGGGCAAATGATCATTGGGTTTTTTTTAAGTTTAATGGCCAAACTGGAAAACAAGAAAAAATATTCTGTATTTCTCAGCAAAATGAAACACCAAAAAACGACAATTTGGGCAGAAAGAACTGTTTCTTTCTGGGTGCTTTGAATGCCTTTTTTGATTTTGGCTAAATCTGGCTAAATTTGAAAACAAAAGGTCCTTTGGAAAGGAGAAGTTGAAATATTTCATACTGGGGACACTGGGGCATTCTTTATCCCTATTTTGTGTGGGGTTTTTTTTGGTAGAGTTCTTTGTTAAATCTGGCTACATCTTGAAACAAAATGTTGTTTCCAAATGGGAAGCCAAAATATTTTGGTTATGGGTGATTTTTACCCTTTTTGGGCGGTATTTTGGGAGGTGAAATTGGTTAAATTTGAAAACAAACCTTCATTTGGAAACCAAAAGTCAGAATATTTCATTTTCGGGTGGTTTTGACCCCTTTTTTGTGCTTGTTTTTTTGGTTCAATCTAGCTGAATTTCTGTCCGAAATGTCATTTCCGAATGAAAAAGCCGCAACATTTTGTTTGGGAAATATTGAAAGGAAATCTTTGGCATTTTTTGGAATTCTCCACATTGGCGAGGAGCTTCGGTTGCCTGAAAAATTTTTGGGGACAAATAAATTGTTTGTGGGAAATAATCCACCCAGTCCTGCCTCGGTCATATTGCAATAGAAGAGTCTCTGAGTACCCCGTGCGTCTGTAGCATTGCAGTGTTGTAGTCATCACAGACAAGATGGCTGTGCTCTGGGAGGAAGGATCAGCTCACGGAGGAAGAATAGCTGAATCTGAGGAAGATGGGGTTAAGCTGTGGGAGAGTGGAAAGCATATGGAGTAGTTTGAAGCCACGGTGCTGTCTGCTTTGGTTCAAGTTGCAGACCCACTATTAGTCAGGTCTGAGATGCAGCTGTCTCTGGGGTGGGGGGTGGGGGATGTTTATACAGGGGCTCCTTGCCTGGCACTGACATATGCCACCTTTGGAGTGGGGCAGAGAAAAGCCATTGAGTTGAGGTGATGGGGCTGCTTTGCTCTGTCAATAAAAACATAAGCATGATCTTTTCCTATTTATTCATAATTACACTTAAAATTTTCTATCCCTGGCTCTGGGAGCGGAGTGGGGTCTAGTGGTTACAGCAGGGGGGCTGGAAGCCAGGACTCCTGGGTTCTTTGGGAGGTAAGTGGGGTCCAGCATTTTAGAGCAGGACGTTGGCTGGGACGCTGGACTTGTGGCTTCATCTCCCCCCCCCGCCCCTTCCCCCTTCCCGTGGGAGTTGGGGCAGGACTCCTGGGCTCTATCCCAGCAGCGATCCCTTCCAGAATAGGTGGAGCAGATAATTCCTTTGCCAGGTGATCTGGGAAAGGGCGGGGAGCCGGCTGTGTGGGAAGATGTTGATGTCTTGGTGACATATCTGGCATTTCTGTCTGTCTGCGGCTTCCCCGGGGTGGGGAGCCCATAGATGGGAGAGATAGAGGATCCCAGGACGAAGGAGAGAAAAGAGTGACAGAGAGGAGAGAATCTCAGCCAAAGGTATCAGGAAAATGGGGTGTGCGTGAGGGTGGGATGGGAATCTACTGGAAGCTGGGCTGAGCTGAGACAGTGAGAACGAAGGAATGAGAATAAAAGAGTGGGGGTTCTTGGGGGCAGGGACTGCCTCTCACTGTGTGTCTGCGCAGGGCCCGGGGAGACGGGGACCCTGATCCTGGCCTGAGGGGGGTGGAGGGGCGTCTGCGCAGGGCCCGGGGAGACTGGGACCCTGATCTTGGCCTGAGGGGGGTGGAGGGGCGTCTGCGCAGGGCCCGGGGAGACGGGGACCCTGATCCTGGCCTGAGGGAGGTGGAGGGGCGTCTGCGCAGGGCCCGGGGAGACGGGGACCCTGATCCTGGCCTGAGGGGGGTGGAGGGGCATCTGCGCAGGGCCCGGGGAGACTGGGACCCTGATCTTGGCCTGAGGGAGGTGGAGGGGCGTCTGCGCAGGGCCCGGGGAGACGGGGACCCTGATCCTGGCCTGAGGGGGGTGGAGGGGCGTCTGCCCAGGGCCCGGGGAGACGGGGACCCTGATCCTGGCCTGAGGGGGGTGGAGGGGCGTCTGCGCAGGGCCCGGGGAGACTGGGACCCTGATCTTGGCCTGAGGGAGGTGGAGGGGCGTCTGCGCAGGGCCCGGGGAGACGGGGACCCTGATCCTGGCCTGAGGGGGGTGGAGGGGCGTCTGCCCAGGGCCCGGGGAGACGGGGACCCTGATCCTGGCCTGAGGGGGGTGGAGGGGCGTCTGCGCAGGGTCCGGGGAGACTGGGACCCTGATCTTGGCCTGAGGGGGGTGGAGGGGCGTCTGCGCAGGGCCCGGGGAGACGGGGACCCTGATCCTGGCCTGAGGGGGGTGGAGGGGCGTCTGCGCAGTGCCCGGGGAGACGGGGACCCTGATCCTGGCCTGAGGGGGGTGGAGGGGCGTCTGCGCAGTGCTAAGCAGAGTGCTGGGCCAGACCCCGGTCTTGGCAGGGAAAATCAGTGCAGCACCCGGAGCCATTGGGTCCCTGAACTTGGTCCAGGTCTGTAGGTGTGGCCATAATAAAAAATTATTACAATAATGGGAAGAATGAATGAAACAAAGGATGAACGGAAGAAGGAGGTGAAATGAAGAGAAGAAGGGAGGGAGAAGGAGAGAAAGGAAGTTTAAATGGGAATTAATTCAGGGCTGGTCTCTGGCCTGTGCCATACAGGAGTCAGACTAGATGACCCCAATGGTCCCTTCTGAACTTAGAATCTAGGAATCTAAGGGCTTGTCTTGAAACGTGGGAGTGTCACAGCTGTAGCTCCTCGGTGTTGACACGACTGACGCCTACGGGAGGGGTTCTCCTGTGGACCTAGTGAATCCACTTCCCCGAGAGGCGGCAGCTAGGTGGAGAGAAGATTTCTACCCTTGAGCTAGCGCTGTTTAAACCAGGGGTTAGGTCGGGTTAACTACGGCACTCAGGGGTCTGCGGCTATGCTGGTGTCCGGTCTCAGTGTAGCCCAGCCCTGGGACAGACAGAAAGAAAGAACCCAAGAAATGAAAGCCGCTAGCTATCTCCCCAGCGGGTGGCATGCGGGTCGTGTTACCGTCCCCTCCTTGTTCCCCGTGTCACTCCACACCATTAGGAGCCCGGGAGGGGAAGCGCCCAGCCGGGGGCGCAGGGTCTGGAGGCTGCCCGGCAAACCGTGAAGCCGGTAGCGCTCGGGCCTCGGGCAGCCCCAATGCCTCCGGACCCCAGCCGCCGGCCGGGCACTTCCCCTCCCGGGCTCTGGCTGCTGTGCTCCTCCACTGACTCTTCGGCTCTGTTTAAGAGCCGAGCTGCCCGAGCGCTACCGGCTTCGGGCAGCCCCCATGCCTCCGGACCCTGCGCTGCCGGAGCAGAGCAGCTGGAGCCCGGGAGGGGAAGTGCCCGGCCGGCGGCTGGGGTCCGGAGGCAAGGGGGCTGCCCGAAGCCGGAGCGCTCAGGCAGCTCAGCTCTTAAAGAGAGCCGAAGTGTCAGGGGAGGAGCAGAGCAGCTGGAGCCCGGGAGTGGAAGTGCCCGGCCGGTATTTTCCCGGACATGTTCGGCTTTTTGGTAATTCCCCCTGGACGGGGGTTTGATTACCAAAAAGCCGGACATGTCCGGGAAAAACCGGACGTATGGTAACCCTACACACCATGCCTGTCTCCCGGCAGATGATCATTATCTCCACCCTGGTGAGCCTCCTGCACCCGGTGCTGTCGGCGTTGTCGGGGGTTGTGCTGTGGCAGGGCCTGTCGCACTGGTACTTCCTGCTGGGCCTGCGCCTGCTGGCCATGTACTTTGCCAGTTCGCCGTGGGAGAGTGCACACCAGGATATGGCATGTGCCTGGAGCCCCGGCCAGGAGGCGGAGACCCGGACCTTCTGCACCTCGGTCTGCTACAACCGCCACTTCCGGGCACCCGTCCTGCCCACCTGGGGCTTCTCCTTCCTCATCGCCCTGCTCCCCATCACCATCATCAGAATGCTGTACCCCAAAGAGGATGCTCACGGCAAGGGGGGGCAGGAGGTCGTGGCGTCGGCCACATGCAACAAAGCCACCGAGCACAGGTTGGCGGTAGAATCCTACATGGCTGCCAGACCCAAGATGGGAGGGGAATCCAATGTGGCTACTAAATCCAACGTGGCTGCCACGGTCCGGCCCGTGGGAGACTCCAACATGGCCGCCATCCCCAAGCTGGTTGGCGCAACCAATGTGGCTGCCAGAGACAACACGGTTGGCCTGAGTGGTGTGAATGGGTCACCGGCAGGAGCCGACATGGCTGCCCAGCCGCCCTGGTGTGCCGGCGTCATCACCGTGTGCATCGTTGTGCTGCTGGCCACTGAGGTTGGAATCCTGTGGGCCTTGCTGGCCCGGCAGCTGCCCATGGTATCAGGGCCCACCTTCCCCTGCTTCCCCGGCACCCCGGCCTGCCCCCCTGTCCTCGAGTGCGCCGTGCGGGGCCAGGCCGACAAGCACATGGCTCTGGTCATCTTGGCTCTCACGGCCTGTGTCAGCATCCTGGTCTGCCTAGGCTATGGGGGCATGTGGCTAGGCCGGGCCACCTGTTGCCATGGGAGACAGGAGCGGGAGCAGGCCCCAGAGGGGGGACACCTGAGGTGCTGTGATGGGTGGGAAGAGAGGGAGATGGGGGAAGGCAGGGTGCTGAGGGGGCCCTGGGAGTGTGAGGGGGATGCCAGGACAGGGGAGAATGGGGAACGGAAGGGCCGGGGAGAGGTGGACAGGGGACTGGAGGATGAGAGGGGGGACCAGGAATGGGGCATACTGGGAGGAGGGGGGAGGGGGCTGGGTAGGGGGGCAGGAGGGGAGCAGAGGTGGAGGAAGGGAGTGGGGATAGAGGGGGGAATCAGCATGGGGAGTGGAGGGCTACAGGGATTGGTCTGAGGTGGAAGGAAAGGGGGTGGGTGGATGGGAGTGGAGGCAGGGGGAAATATTGTGGGACGGGCAGAGAAAAATATTAAACAAGCCCTTTTTGGGGGAGAAAATCTTGTGACTAGGTACAGAGATCTGCGTCTCATCGGCCGGGAAGGACTCGAAGGTTTGTGATACAATTTTTGAAGGGCCTGAAATTATTCTAGGGAAGACACCCTGTTAGCCAGCATTATTAGGGCCAGGATTTCCAAGGCTGTTTTGGTGGCACGGGTGGGACTGGAGAAGTTTATTTGTGGGGAGTGGGGTCTAGTGGGTTAGAGCACGGGGGGCTAGGAGCCAGGACACCTGGGTTCTCTCCCCAGCTCTGGGAGAGGAGTGGGCTCTGAGCCTCTGGTGGTTAGAGCAGGGGATGCTGGGAACCAAGACTCCTGGGTTCTATCCTCAGCTCTGGGAGGGGAGTGGGGTCTGGTGGTTAGAGCAGGGGGGGCTGGGATCCCGGACTCCTGGGTTCTCTGGGGGTGGAGTGGGGTCTAGTGAACCTTCCTATCAGCCTGTATTGAAGCTGCAAAATTTGCCCCAAGGAGCTACCCAGGCAGGTCATTTTTTCACCAGTCCCGAGTTTTTACGACCTTCCAGAGAACGAAGCACCAGGGGTTGTCATCCTGCTTGGCTGAGATCATCCCCCTTGGGGGAAGCCTTCCCAGACAATCTGAGCCCGGCAGCCCCTCCTTCATTCCCAGAGCTCATCAGGAAGTTCTGGGCACCCTAAAGGTGTCCGCCTAAAGACGCATGAAACCGAGACTGACTTGGTGTCCCTGGCTTCCTATTGGAATAAGCAAGCGTCGCTCCACCAGTGAATGGAGGCTAAAGGTCACATGGCACTAAAAACCAAATTGGTGGGGAAAAGGTGTAAACAAATCGTAGCACGATGAGGTAAATAGGATGTAGGCTAAAGGTCACATAGGAGCGTTGGCGGGAAAGGGAGGTGGTAAACAACAATGATTGACATCTAATTGTTAGTGAATAGAATGTAAACAAGTCTAAAAATAGAACGGAGAGTTCACAAATAGAAGGTGAAGAAGCGGGATGATGTCATGTGTTCAGTGCCCCCACAGCAGTCACTTGGGCGGGGAGAGGAAAGGGTGGGGCCGGAACCAGAGTAGAAGGGGTGGGGCCAGAGCCGGAGAGGAAGGGGTGGGGCCAGAACCAGAGTAGAAGGGGTGGGGCCAGAGCCGGAGAGGAAGGGGTGGGGCCAGAACCAGAGTAGAAGGGGTGGGGCCAGAGCCGGAGAGGAAGGGGTGGGGCCGGAACCAGAGTAGAAGGGGTGGGACCAGAGCCAGAGAGGAGGGGTGGGGCCAGAACCAGAGTAGAAGGGGTGGGACCAGAGCCGGAGAGGAGGGGTGGGGCCAGAACCAGAGTAGAAGGGGTGGGGCCAGAGCCGGAGAGGAAGGGGTGGGGCCAGAACCAGAGTAGAAGGGGTGTGGCCAGATCTGGAGTGGACAGGGCGTGGCCAGAGCCTGAGAGGAAAGGGCGGGGCTACAGCCAGAGAAGAAAGGACAGGGCCAGAGCCAGATAGGAAGGGGCAGGGCCAGAGCTGGAGAGGAAAGGGTGGGGCCAGATCTGGAGAGGAAGGGGTGGGGCGAGAGCCAGAGAGAAGGGGTGGGGCCAGACCTGGAGAGGAAAAGGGAGGGCTAGATGGAGAGGAAAGGGCGGGACCAGAGCTGGAGAGGAAGAGGCGGGGCCAGGGCCAGAGAAGAAGGGGTGGGACCAGATCTGGAGAGGAAAAGGCAGGGCTAGATGGAGAGGAAGGGGTGGGTCCAGAGAGGAAGGGGCAGGGCCACAGCTGGAGAGGAAGGGGTGGGGCCAGGGCCAGAGAGGAAGGGGTGGGGCCAGAGCTGGAGAGGAAAAGGGAGGGCTAGATGGAGAGGAAAGGGCGGGACCAGAGCTGGAGAGGAAGAGGCAGGGCTAGATGGAGAGGAAGGGGCAGGGCCAGAACTGGAGAGGAAGGGGTGGGGCTAGATGGAGAGGAAGGGGCGGGTCCAGAGAGGAAGGGGCAATGCCAGAGCTGGAGAGGAAGGGGTGGGGCTAGATGGAGAGGAAGGGGCGGGTCCAGAGAGGAAGGGGTGGGGCCAGAGCTGGAGAGGCAGGGGTGCGGCTAGATGGAGAGGAAGGGGCGGGTCCAGAGAGGAAGAGGCAGGGCCAGAGCTGGAGAGGAAGGGGTGGAGCTAGATGGAGAGGAAGGGGCGGGTCCAGAGAGGAAGAGGCAGGGCCAGAGCTGGAGAGGAAGGGGTGGGGCCAGAGCTGGAGAGGCAGGGGTGGGGCTAGATGGAGAGGAAGGGGCGGGTCCAGAGAGGAAGAGGCAGGGCCAGAGCTGGAGAGGAAGGGGTGGAGCTAGATGGAGAGGAAGGGGCGGGTCCAGAGAGGAAGTGGTGGGACCAGAGCTGGAGAGGAAAAGGCAGGGCTAGATGGAGAGGAAGGGGCAGGGCCAGAACTGGAGAGGAAGGGGTGGGACCAGAGCTGGAGAGGAAGGGGCAGGGCCAGAGCTGGAGAGGAAGTGGTGGGACCAGAGCTGGAGAGGAAAAGGCAGGGCTAGATGGAGAGGAAGGGGCGGGTCCAGAGAGGAAGTGGCGGGACCAGAGCTGGAGAGGAAGAGGCAGGGCTAGATGGAGAGGAAGGGGCAGGGCCAGAGCTGGAGAGGAAGGGGTGGGGCTAGATGGAGAGGAAGGGGCGGGTCCAGAGAGGAAGGGGCAGGGCCAGAGCTGGAGAGGAAGGGGTGGGGCTAGATGGAGAGGAAGGGGCGGGTCCAGAGAGGAAGGGGTGGGGCCAGAGCTGGAGAGGCAGGGGTGGGGCTAGATGGAGAGGAAGGGGCGGGTCCAGAGAGGAAGAGGCAGGGCCAGAGCTGGAGAGGAAGGGGTGGAGCTAGATGGAGAGGAAGGGGCGGGTCCAGAGAGGAAGAGGCAGGGCCAGAGCTGGAGAGGAAGGGGTGGGGTTAGATGGAGAGGAAGGGGCAGGGCCAGAACTGGAGAGGAAGGGGTGGGGCCAGAGCTGGAGAGGCAGGGGTGGGGCTAGATGGAGAGGAAGGGGCGGGTCCAGAGAGGAAGAGGCAGGGCCAGAGCTGGAGAGGAAGGGGTGGAGCTAGATGGAGAGGAAGGGGCGGGTCCAGAGAGGAAGTGGTGGGACCAGAGCTGGAGAGGAAAAGGCAGGGCTAGATGGAGAGGAAGGGGCAGGGCCAGAGCTGGAGAGGAAGGGGTGGGGCTAGATGGAGAGGAAGGGGCGGGTCCAGAGAGGAAGGGGCAGGGCCAGAGCTGGAGAGGAAGGGGTGGGGCTAGATGGAGAGGAAGGGGCGGGTCCAGAGAGGAAGGGGTGGGGCCAGAGCTGGAGAGGAAAAGGCAGGGCTAGATGGAGAGGAAGGGGCAGGGCCAGAGCTGGAGAGGAAGGGGTGGGGCTAGATGGAGAGGAAGGGGCGGGTCCAGAGAGGAAGGGGCAGGGCCAGAGCTGGAGAGGAAGGGGTGGGGCTAGATGGAGAGGAAGGGGCGGGTCCAGAGAGGAAGGGGTGGGGCCAGAGCTGGAGAGGCAGGGGTGGGGCTAGATGGAGAGGAAGGGGCGGGTCCAGAGAGGAAGAGGCAGGGCCAGAGCTGGAGAGGAAGGGGTGGAGCTAGATGGAGAGGAAGGGGCAGGTCCAGAGAGGAAGAGGCAGGGCCAGAGCTGGAGAGGAAGGGGTGGGGCTAGATGGAGAGGAAGGGGCGGGTCCAGAGAGGAAGAGGCAGGGCCAGAGCTGGAGAGGAAGGGGTGGAGCTAGATGGAGAGGAAGGGGCGGGTCCAGAGAGGAAGTGGTGGGACCAGAGCTGGAGAGGAAGGGGTGGGGCCAGAGCTGGAGAGGCAGGGGTGGGGCTAGATGGAGAGGAAGGGGCGGGTCCAGAGAGGAAGAGGCAGGGCCAGAGCTGGAGAGGAAGGGGTGGAGCTAGATGGAGAGGAAGGGGCAGGTCCAGAGAGGAAGAGGCAGGGCCAGAGCTGGAGAGGAAGGGGTGGGGCTAGATGGAGAGGAAGGGGCGGGTCCAGAGAGGAAGAGGCAGGGCCAGAGCTGGAGAGGAAGGGGTGGAGCTAGATGGAGAGGAAGGGGCGGGTCCAGAGAGGAAGTGGTGGGACCAGAGCTGGAGAGGAAGGGGTGGGGCCAGAGCTGGAGAGGCAGGGGTGGGGCTAGATGGAGAGGAAGGGGCGGGTCCAGAGAGGAAGAGGCAGGGCCAGAGCTGGAGAGGAAGGGGTGGAGCTAGATGGAGAGGAAGGGGCGGGTCCAGAGAGGAAGTGGTGGGACCAGAGCTGGAGAGGAAGGGGCAGGGCCAGAGCTGGAGAGGAAGGGGTGGGGCCAGAGCTGGAGAGGAAAAGGCAGGGCTAGATGGAGAGGAAGGGGCAGGGCCAGAGCTGGAGAGGAAGGGGTGGGGCTAGATGGAGAGGAAGGGGCGGGTCCAGAGAGGAAGGGGCGGGGCCAGAGTCTCTCCCCAGCTGGGCTGGGACATGCCAGGCAGCTGGCTACACTGCGGGGAGCAGCGACTGAGAGTGGCTCTGTCCCGCTCCCTAACCTGGGCTGGCTGCCAGGGCCGGCGGCCAACCGTGCCGGGGGGGGGGAGCCGGCGCAGCGGGTGGACAGAGCCCCTCGCACCCACAGGTAACGTGGGGCGAGGAGAGCATGGGGGCCCAGGCCTGGGGGCGGGGCAGGGAGGAGACACATGGGGAATTCACGTGCCCTCCCTTTAGCTGGTGCCCCCCAGTGTGGGGCGGCACCCAACGCCCCGTGTGTGAAGATGGGTCGGAGGGAAGGGTATAAAAGTGAGTGTCTGGCCATGGCGGGTTGGCGGGTGTAGGGCTGCAGAGTTGGGCGGGTCAGTGCGGCAGAGCAGACAGACCGGGGGGTTCGTGAGGGGCACCACTGGGGAGACGGGGCGGGGGCCGAGCGGGCAGCACACTGAGTGAGCCTGTCGGTTAAAGCTGTAGTTCGGACACAGTACAGGGCAGTGTTAGCGTGTCTGTGTGTGTGCCTGGGGTCACGAAGTGTTGTGTGTGTGTGTGGGGGTGGGGTTGTGAGAGGGATTTCGATGTGTAACACTTAATGAACAGCTAAGCACTGCTGTCACCGACCTGTGAACAACTCATCACCGTAAGCAGGGCACATCACTTCACCAGCGGCAGAAGTGCCCTAAAAGTGAGGGGGGGCATGTCACAGGCACCAGAACCTGCCTCCACACTGCCCCTTCCCCTGAGACCCCTTCTCCCCAAGGCCCCACCCCCCACTTACACTTCTCCAGCCCTTCCCCCGTTGGTCCACCCTGTTGCTGATAAGAAGGGGGAGGGCATAGCCCCTGCGTCACCGTATCATTTCAAACAGTATATGGGAACGTGGCTTGAAGTACTTTAACTTGTAAGGGATTTGTGTTTAGAGTGTTATTGTGTCAGGAGTTGTTAATAAAAAGGGGCCCTGTTTTGGAAAGAGTACTGCGCGTGACAATCACTTATGGAGGGGTGTATCCGTGTCCTCCAGGTATTCCTTAGCCACCCTGCAGCCCCATACCTCAGGGAGAACAGATTAAGAGGGCAATAGTGGTATATTCATTTCTGGGGGCAGCCCAAAGCCTGATTTATGGGGGTAACATGTGGAAGCTAATATCCTAGCCCCCAACACAGCCTGATTCGTAAATTTTAAGGTCAGACGGGACCCCTGTGACCAGCTCGCCTGTCCTCCTGTATAACCCAGACCATAGTACTGCCCTGAATTAATTCCTTTTGGAAGTAGAGCTAATAGAAAAATGTTCCATCTAGATTTAAAAATGGCCAGTGATGAACTATTCACTTCGTCCATCATGGGTGGTGCATGAGCCCCCCACTTTGGAAAGGCTACCCATGTGATCCTGCTCCTTCCACCTGAGGCCCTGCCCCTACCACCCCCCATTTGCCGGAGCCCCAAGCTCCCCCCCCGTGGCTGGAGGAGCCCCAGCTGAACTGACCTGAGCTGCTGGCCAGCCCCAGCACCGGGCCACCAGTTGGCCCCAGCACTGGGTCATCCCTCAGCCCCAGTGCTGGCCCCAGTGCCTCGTCGCCTGCCAGCCACAGTGCTGGGCTGCCAGCCGGCCCCCACCACCTACTGACCTCCGGCCGGAGCTGAGCCCCAACTGGCTTTTGGGGAGAGGGCAGAGTGTGGGTCAGTCAGCCTCCCCTGGCCTATTATACCCTTCGTCTATGGTTATACCAATGGTTAAGTCCTCTCACTGTTAAAACTTTGTGCCTTATTTCTAGTCTGAATTTGTCTAGCTCCAACTTCCAGCTGTTGGATCTGGACACACCTTTGTGTGCTAGATTGAAGAGTTCATTATCAAAGTTTTGTTGCCCTTTCTAAGGAACCAGGGTGTAGGTGGTCTGGCCTAGCGTCACTGCTAGGCAGGGGTCCACACATCAAGGACAGTAGTCGTTGAGCAGGAGTTGGAGGAATCACTAGAGCTGGGTTTAAAAGCAAGAATCAGGGTCAGAGTCAGGCTGGGGTCAGAGACTGGAGATCAGGAGACAATGTGAGGTCTGGAGCGAGAGCAGACCAGACATCTGTGTAGTTACCCAGACAACGTGCTGGGGCACCTTCCAGGGTTAAAGAGTGTGGTTGACCAATCAGAGGGCCGCAGGGTACTGTCACTCTGGGTCCTTTGGGCGGTACTTCCTGTGGTGCCTACTCACTGCAGTGCTCCCAGGAGGTGGCTCTGCATGCCCTGCCAGTGGTGCCGTGGGAGTGTCGGCCCTCCCAGGCTTTGCAGCTTCAGGTTCTAGTGCAGGGGTGGGCAAAGTACGGCCCTCACAGCTTTGGATCCAGTCCACGGGATGGCCACCCCTGTGGCACCGCAGGCCCCGCGCCGCTCCCAGAAGCAGACGGCACCACGTCCCGGCGGCCCCTGGGGAAGGGGGGGCAGAGGGCTCTGCGCGCCTTTGGGTACCTCCCCTGAAGCTCCCATTGGCCGGGAACGGGGAACCACAGCCAATGGGAGCTTCGGGGGAGGTACCCACAGGCACGCGGAGCTCTCTGCGCCCCTTCCCGCAGGGGACGCAGGGATGTGGTGCTGGCTGCTTCCCGGCAAGGGGGCAGGGCAGGCAGGCAGGGAGCCTGGCCTGGCCCTGGTGCGCACCGCTTCCACCCCGGAGCCGCTCCAGGTAAGAGGTGCCGGGCCAGAGCCCACACCCCGAATCCCTCCTGCACCCCGCATCCCAACTGCTTACCCTCCTGCACCCCAACCCCCTGCCCTGAGCCCCCTTGTACACCCTGGAACCCCTCCTCTGCCCCAACCCCTTGCCCATAGCCCCTTCCTGCACACCGCACCCCCTCCCACACCTACACTCTCTCCTGCACCCCACCCCCCTGTCCCAGCCCTACATTCATGGCCCTGCAAGCAATTTCCCCATCCCAATGTGGCCCTCGGGCCAAAAAATTTGCTTACCCCTGTTCTAGTGCATGGATCCTTATGCCCATGTGGGATCAAACCACCCTTTTACCGTCTCTCTGTTCAGCTAAACAGATTGAGCTCCCGGCATCTTTCGCAATCAGGGGTGTTGTCTTAACCCTGCAATCATTCTCATGCCTCTCCACTGAACCCTCTCCTTCTCTGAAGGCCAGGACATGGAATTGAAGCTGCTTCGGTGGCAGTCATGGATGATCTCCCGCTATCAAGGGATGAGAACAGACATCCTGTTGGACCTTTCTGCACCACTCGACCCTTTCACATGTGCTATTCTGACAGCTGAAGGCCAGACCGGACCATCAAATCACCTAGACTGGCCTCCTTATAGCACAACCCATTACATTTCACTCAGTTAGACCTGTTTGGCTGAAGTGTATTCTAGAAAGACATCCCATCTGTATCTGAAGGCCCTGCACTTTAAGAAGGATATGGATAAAGTGGAGAAAGTCCAGAGAAGAGCAACCAAAATGATCAGCAGTTTGGAAAACATGAGCTATAAAGAAAGGTTGAAAGAACTGGGCATGTTCCGTGTAGAGAGAATAAGACTGAGAGGGGATAGAACTGTCTTCAAATATGTCAAGGGCTGCTGTAAAGAGGATGGTGATGAGTTGTGCTGCATGTCTTCCGATGGGAGGAGAAGAAGAAATTAGCTTAGTTTGCAGCGAGGGAGATGTAGGTAGGAAATTAGGAAATTGTGCCCTCTGCAGGTCAGTCTCTAGAGGTTTCCCCTTAGTGATTTTCAGCTCTCAGAGATTGTTAGCTCCTAGTGGAGAAACTTCATTGCGGAAGCAGGCTGGGCAGAAACTCTGTCCTGCAATAATTGATTTGAGCGCTAGTGAGCACTTAACAAAACAAAAGACTCCTAATGGAGCCCTACTTAACTCTGTCTTTGAACAGTGGGGTGGGGCAGGTTTAACCATGCCTGGGGCTCTGAGATAGCGCCCACATATCCTGGCAGAGACACCTGTCCCCATCCCCTCTTACTTTCACAGTGGTCTGCATCCAAGCCCCCGGCTTAGTGAGTTCATTTCAGTTGGTGACCCCCTCAATCAGGACATGCTAAGCACAGTTCTCCTCCCCTTTACTCCTACAATAAAGAGACAATTTCACTACTCCAGCGTTCAGTACTAAAGTGATTTGTAACCCAACCCCAGCCAAAGTTGATCACTTTGGGCAGCATAGTTCGGTCTGCGGCATACATAGGCAGAATAGGTGTGTTCATGTAAACAGTCTGGTCCTGAAGCTTTTTCCCCTCCTCAGCTAGCTATCAGGGAGAGCTATTCAGATCCTGCTTACACAGGTGCCCCTTTCCCAGTGCTGAGATGCAGCTACCTCTGGGGTGGGGCAGAGGGATGCCATTGAATTGAGTGTGCAGCCTCACTTTGTTCTGTCAATACAAACATAGGCATAATTTTTTCCTATTTGTTCATAATTCAATTTAAGATTTTCTATTCGCAGCTCTGGGAACAGAGTGGGGTCTAGTGAGTTACAGCAGGGGGCCTGGGAGCCAGGACTCCTGGGTTCTATCCCTAGCTCTGGGAGGGGAGTGGGACCTAGTGGGTTACAACAGGGGGACTGGGAGTCAGGACTCCTGGGTGCTATCCCTGGTTGTGGAAGGGGAGTGGGGTCTAGTGGATTGGAGCAGGGTTGGCTGAGATTCTGGACTTCTGGCTTTTACTTCCACTGTGGGAGTCGGGACAGGACTCTTGGCCTCTATCCCAGCAGTGATCCCTCCCAGAATAGGTGGAGCAGAGATAATCCCTTTGCCAGCTGATCTGGGAAAGGGTGGGGAGCCGGCTGTGTGGGAAGATGTTGATGGTTTGATGATAGCTCTGGCATTTCTCTGGGTCTGCGGCTTCCCCTTCTCTGGCTGTTTGACTCGATGTACGCTGGTCCTGTGGGTAGAATCTCAGCTCCCCTCACCCCGAGGTTTGGATCCCACAGCCCGGCGAGATAGAGGATCCCAGGATGAAAGAGAGAAAAGAGTGACAGAGAGTGAGAGAGGAGAGAATCTCAGCCAAAGGTATCAGGGAAATGGGGTGTGCATGGGGGGGTGGGGAATGGTACTGGAAGCTGGGCTGAGCTGAGACAGAAAGTACGAGGGAATGAGAAAAAAAGAGTGGGGGTTCTTGGGGGCAGGGACTGCCTCTCACTGTGTGTCTGCGCAGTGCCCGGGGAGACGGGGACCCTGATCCTGGCCTGAGGGGGTGGAGGGGCATCTGTGCAGTGCCCGGGGAGACGGGGACCCTGATCCTGGCCTGAGGGGGGTGGAGGGGCGTCTGCGCAGTGCCCGGGGAGACGGGGACCCTGATCCTGGCCTGAGGGGGGTGGAGGGGCGTCTGCGCAGTGCCCGGGGAGACGGGGACCCTGATCCTGGCCTGAGGGGGGTGGAGGGGCGTCTGCGCAGTGCCCGGGGAGACGGGGACCCTGATCCTGGCCTGAGGGGGTGGAGGGGCATCTGCGCAGTGCCCGGGGAGACGGGGACCCTGATCCTGGCCTGAGGGGGTGGAGGGGCGTCTGCGCAGGGCCTGGGGATACTGGGACCCTGATCTTGGCCTGAGGGGGTGGAGGGGCGTCTGCGCAGTGCCCGGGGAGACGGGGACCCTGATCCTGGCCTGAGGGGGTGGAGGGGCGTCTGCGCAGGGCCTGGGGATACTGGGACCCTGATCTTGGCCTGAGGGGGGTGGAGGGGCATCTGCGCAGGGCCCGGGGAGACGGGGACCCTGATCCTGGCCTGAGGGGGTGGAGGGGCATCTGTGCAGTGCCCGGGGAGACGGGGACCCTGATCCTGACCTGAGGGGGTGGAGGGGCGTCTGCGCAGGGCCCGGGGAGATGGGGACCCTGATCCTGGCCTGAGGGGGTGGAGTGGCGTCTGCGCAGTGCTCAGCACAGTCCTGGGCCAGACCTTGGTTTAGGGAGGGAAAATAGGTGCAGAACCTGGAGCCATCAGGGCCCCGATCTCGGTCCAGGTCTGTAGGTGTGGCCTACAAAAATTATTACAATAATGGGAAGAATGAATGAAACAAAGGATGAAAGGAAAAGAAGGCAAATTGAAGAGAAGAAGGGAGGGAGAAGGAGAGAAAGGAAGTTTAAATGGGAATTAATTCACAGCTGGACTCTGGCCTGTGCCATACAGGAGTCAGACTAGATGACCCCAATGGTCCCTTCTGAACTTAGAATCTAGGAATCTAAGGCTTGTCTTGAAACGCGGGAGTATCACAGCTGTAGCTCCTCGGTGTTGACACGACTGACGCCTACGGGAGGGGTTCTCCTATGGACCTACTGAATTCACTTCCCTGAGAGGCGGCAGCTAGGTGGAGAGAAGATTTCTGGCTTTGACCTAGTGCTGTTTACACCAGGGGTTAGGTCGGGTTAACTACGGCACTCAGGGGTGTGCGGCTATGCTGGTGTCAGGTCTCAGTGTAGCCCAGCCCTGGGACAGAAAGAAAGAAAGAAAGAACCCAAAGGAATGAAAGCTCGCTAGCTACCTCTGCTGCAGGGGGCATGTGGGTTGTATTGTCGTCCCCTCCTTGTCCCCCGTGTCACTCCACACCATGCCTGTCTCCCACCAGATGATCATTATCTCCACCCTGGTGAGTCTCCTGCAACCGGTGCTGTCGGCGTTGTCGGGGGCTGTGCTGTGGCAGGGCCTGTCACACTGGTACTTCCTGCTGGGCCTGCGCCTGCTGGCCATGTACTTTGCCAGTTCGCCGTGGGAGAGTGCACACCAGGATATGGCATGTGCCTGGAGCCCTGGCCAGGAGGCGGAGACCCGGACCTTCTGCACCTCGGTCTGCTACAACCGCCACTTCCTGGACCCCGTCAGGCCCACCTGGGGCTTCTCCTTCCTCATCGCCCTGCTCCCCATCACCATCATCAGAATGCTGTACCCCAAAGAGGTTCCTCACGGCAAGGGGGGGCAGGAGGTCGTGGCGTCGGCCACATGCAACAAAGCCACCGAGCACAGGTTAGCGGTAGAATCCTACATGGCTGCCAGACCCAAGATGGGAGGGGAATCCAACATGGCCACTAAATCCAACGTGGCTGCCACGGTCCGGCCAGCGGGAGATTCCAACATGGCTGCCATCCCCAAGCTGGTTGGCGCAACCAATGTGGCTGCCAGAGACAACACGGTTGGCATCAGTGGTGTGACCAGGTTGTCAGCAGGACCCGACATGGTTGCCCAGCCGCTCTGGCATGCTGGAGTCTTCACCGTGTGCATCGCTGCACTGCTGACTACCGAGATTGGCTTCTTGTGGGCCTTGCTGGCCCGGCAGTTGCCCATGGTGTCAGGAGTTTTCTTCCGCTGCTTCCCCAGTACCCCGGCCTGCCCCCCTGTCCTCGAGTGCACCGTGCGTGGCCAGGCCGACAAGCACATGGCTCTGGTCATCCTGGCCCTCACAGCCTGTGTCAGCATCCTGATCTGCCTAGGCTATGGGGGCGTGTGGCTAGGCCGGGCCACCTGTTGCCATGGGAGACAGGAGGGGGAGCGGGCCTCGGAGGTGGGACGCATGAGGGAGGGGAGTATGTGCTGTGATGGGTGTGAAGAGGGGGAGATGGGGGAAGGCAGGGTGCTGAGGGGGGACTGGGAGAGTGGGGAGTGGGATGCCGGGACGGGGGTGAACGGGGAACGGAAGGACAGGGGAGAGGTAGACAGGGGACGGGAGGATGAAAGGGGGGATGAGGAATGGAGCCTACTGCGAGGAGAGGGGAGGGGGCTGGGTAGGGGGGCAGGTGGGGAGCAGAGGTGGAGGAAGGGAGTAGGGATGGTGGGGGGAATGGGTGTGGGGACTGGGGGGCTACAGGGATTGGTCTGAGGTGGAAGGAAAGGGGGTGAGTGGATGGGAGTGGAGGCAGGGGTAATATTGTGGGACGGGCAGAGAAAAATATTCAACAAGCCCTTTTTGGGGGAGAAAATCTTGTGACTAGCTACAGATATCTGTGTCTTGTGGTCCGGGAAGGACTCAAAGGTTCACGATACAATTTTTGAAGGGTCTGAAATTATTCTAGGGAAAATGCTCCATTAGCCAGGGTTACTAGGGCCAGGATTTCCAAGGCAGTTTCAGTTGCATGGGTGGGACTAGAGAAGTGTGTTTGTGGGGGGCAAGACTGGCCCAGCCCCCCATTGGGGAGATGTGGCCGGGCCAGATTTGTCGGGTGACAGCCTGCCACATGGGGTCCTAACGCTACAGAAATGTGGCTCCCTCCGAAGAGGCTCTGTCATTATGACACCCAGCTCTGGTCAATAGCTAATGGGGTCCCCCTCATGCACCCCGCCGAGTGCAGGTCATGAACAGTGGGGGGAATGATCCTTTGGGCTCCGGTCTCCAGAGCCCCTGCTAATCCCCTTAGTCCAGTCTGAGTATCCATGTAGGTACCTACCTACATCTTCATCTGGGTGGACTCTGCAGGATGGGAGTGTGATCTGTGCGTTACAGCAGAATGTTCTGCTGCTGATAAAGCACCCCCACCTCAGGAATGTCCCTAACGAGAGTTATAACCACCAAAGTGGTAAAATAGAGACGCCCAGCACTGGGAAATTAGGGAGGATACAGAAAGAGACTCAACAAATGGGAAGAGAAGCTCTGACCAGCGTTTTATGCCGACCATCTGCACAAATAGAGAAGGTCACAACTAAGTTACCATTTGGGCATGAAAGAGAAAATGTAAAGAACTTGGGCATGAAGGAGGACACATAGGTACCAGTGCGGAATTGGTTAAAATTTATGTTATTTAGGGGTGTGAGATATTGTGACGGGCGTAGTAAATTTGACGGAGGAAAGTAGTTTTACCTAAATAATGTACATGAAAAGCAATGCTCTTCGGGAACCATTTCCAGACTGCAGTTCAACATCTAGCTGCTGGAACTCTGAACCCCTCTGCACGTGCGTGACATGAGAGGTATCGCTGGGAACCCCCAGATGAATGAATCCTGAGTAGCCATTCGCTGAAATTTATCTGGATATTGGGAGTGGTGCGCATAAGAGATTTGTTTGGTATATGTGTTCTCTATGTGTTGCTAATAAATAGATGTTTAGAGCACAATTGTGTAAAGGCAAAAGGTTTTCTGGGAAAAGGTTCTGCAGACCCGTAGAGCCCTGAGCCTCGAGGGAAAGGGCGGGTACTTAAATTGACCAGGTTTCTTCCTGAGCCCCATGGGTAAAAATAGGTGGCGTACACCTTGAGCTCTCGGTAGGGAAAGAGTGGGGGTGCCTAAATTGATTGGGTCACACCTTAAGCCCTCAGTAGGGTACAGGCAGGGTGTCCTAAATTGACCAGCTCACGCTTGGGTCCTCAGAAGGGTATGGGTGGGGTGCCCTAAATTGAGCGGGTAACAGACTGGTGGAGAATGCGGGCAACCTAGGTTATTTGGACCGAGCTGATTGAACCTTATACAGCAGTTGGACAGAATATTTGTGCCCCTCTGTCAAGAAGGACTGCAGCCTGCTTGAGAGAATGAACACTCTAAGGAATAGGGAGAGTGAGAATCCTACGTTGAAAAGCCAGGAAGGGTGGAATTGGCAGAGGAACCAACCCTCCTTGCAAAGTGGGTAGCGGACTGAGGTCCATGCCCATGGGAAGATGACCCTTTTCAAGGGAAAAGTGCATTGGAACATGCATGTAAAGGGTTTGAAGCGTATTGCAATAATATGAAGTCTACCTTAAATAAAAGGGCTGTGAAAACTGCGGCTGGGTGGGTGCACTGTGGAAAGTGTCTTGCAATCTCTCAGGGTTAGTAACATCTCAGGAGAACCAGTTAGGAGACTGTGAGTTGGAATTGGGTAAAGGATCCCTTGAATCAGTATAAAGCCTCACAATGTGCCTCTGCAGCATCCTCCTCTGCAAAGTGCTGCTGCATTAAAGGAAAAGGGAGGGGAGTCCGGTGGACAATGTTATCAACAGTCCCTGTCTATGCTGTATTCTGATAGTTCAGAGGTGAAAAGAGCATCCTATCATGTAAATGAATTGTAAATGTGTGATATCTCAGTATTCATCTCTCTTTGAAATGTACTGTGAACCGTGGAGGAACAAGCAAATGGCCTTATATTAATTAGTATAGCTAAGTACCAGTGACGGACCTCCTTCAAAGTCATCCTAATTACCTTTTGTTCCCTGAGGAACTCCAACTTGTCAAAAGACATGAAATTGCATAAAAGATCTTTGTGTCCTGATTCTGTCATCTCAGATCTGCTTAGACTTCATCAGGGGAAGTTTGAGACACAAGTTTGAGGTCCCAGTTATGCTGGAACACCCTGAATATGAGATTTGGACATTAGACTATGTGTCCAATCCTTTGGGATTGGTAGAACCTTTTCTTTTATATTATGAAATAAGATTTACAGAAATTTTCATCATATTTAACGTGGGTACCTGGATGGAGGCCTGAGGCTGGATCATTTTAAGGGAACTGTGTTGTTTGGATTTCTGAGTAACCAGTAAGGTAATAAAGAAGCTGTTTTATGCTGGCTTGGTAAATCTAAGGATTGGAATATCCACCAATTTTATGGGGATTGTCTGCCCCATTCTTTGCAGTTCACCCGAATTGAGTGACCACAGCTGGCTCCCCACTAGGACCCCGGTCACAGTTGTGTAGTCGGCAGGATGCACATTACCACAGGTTTATTAGGTTTTTGGATCAGAACCATGTGCTTTTCAGAATTGAATTTTGATATTGGAGAGTTTAAGGGTTAAAAATCAGTTACAGTGAGTGACCCATGATCAAGATCCTGACAGAGAAAGCCTGGAAGAATTGTGCTCACAGAGGGGTTTGTCTTTTGAGAAAATGGCCCCAGAGCAGGAACTGAAAAATCTGTTAATTGCCAGTGATAAGGAAGCAGAACCAGCAAAAATGCTTGCGGTGAGACACCAGCAGCTAGACTTGAACAAAAGCAAAAATAGCTGATATGGAAGGAGAAGCTGCTGAAAGGGAATGCCTGTGTTTTGAACATGAACAGAGAATGGCATATATTTGATTGCAGGAACGAGAAGCTAAGGCAAAAGTGGACAGACTTAAGCTCCAACTCAAGAGAATAAAGGTACAACAGGAACTGTATCATCCTGGAAAGCCAGATCCTCTCAACACCAAAGATGGGGATAGAATCTATCCAGTTTGTAAGAATGTTGGTATGTTGTTTGACTCTAAGCAGTTGTCTGTGTGTAACCAAATTTACCTCAACACTGCCACCTTTTATGTAAATGCTTTTACTGTGAGCTTGGGTGAAGGTAACCCCATAACTTGTGCAGAGAACGTAAAAGTCAATGGGAAAAGCTGTTTAGGGTAAATTACAGCTTCTAAAATCACTTTTGTTAAAGCAGATCTTGTAAAAGAGGAAGATTATTTACAAAGTCAGAGTGTGAATATTGTAATCCTCTATGAGTTTACTGTAAGTGTGCCTTTAGCCAGAATCCAAGTTATAGCTGCTGTAAAAAGTTGTTGCCTAAGGATCTTTTGATTGGGGATGATATTAAAGCTTTGTTCAGTCAAGTTGATGCCATAAGCCAGTCACAGGACAGAAATAATCCTGAACCTGTGTCTACCAGGGTCAAGTATTTGCCTATGGAGGGTTTCTCCAAATGTTTGTCTGAGGAAGATGGCTGTTTGTCTGTGCAAAGAAGCAGCGCATATGTGGGAGAAATTCCTGAGTGTCTGTCTGGTATCTCAGAAGTGAATCTGGCATTAGATAAGGCTCAGGAAGATGTTTCTCTAGAGCAAATTAAAGTTGGTGAGCAGGTTAAAGCCCTAATTGAGGAAAGAAGGGGTACAGTCTTGGTGAGTGATAAATTGTTGGCTAGTAAAGCCTGGGAAAGTCAGCCTGACCCAGGTAAAAGTGATGTGTGTAAAGTAGCTCAGTGTAAAAAGACACCATTTGTGGAAAACAGCAGCTTATCTGTTAAGGGAGGGGAAGGCAAAGAAAGTTTAGATGTGCAGAGGCAGCCTTCTGAGCTGATGGCTTTGTCTAATCATCAGTTTGGGAAGGCCAGGTTAGGTGAACGTGAGTATCCCTATACCTTACCTGTTACCAGTGCAGAGAATTGTGACAGTGAAGGAAACGTTCCTGTGTCTGTTCGGGGTAATCAGTTGACCCAGAGCTGATTCTGGATACAACTAAAGCCCAGGAAGGAAGTAGTCCTGAATTTGTGTCTGCTAGGGATGATGACATTGTAACTAGGGTGCAGCCAGTTTATGTCATTAATAGCTCCCAGAGACCAAGCGATTCTGGTGCTTCTATTTTGCCTGTTGCTAGTATGTTGCTGGGTAAAGATATGACAACCTGGTCCGGTCAGGGTGATATCATAGCCAGGGCACAAGGAAAGCGTGAAGGTGATTTGACCATGTTACCCACTGACAGTGTGGAAATTTGTAACAAAGAAGAGAATGCTTCTAATCTTGTGACTATGAAATCTAGCAGTTTACCTGGAAGGGGGTTTTGTGAAAATCCTCCTAATGGGACAGAGGTGATTCTGGATTTAAGTGAAACCCAGAAAGAGTCTGTTGTTGCTCAGGAAAATGTTCCTTTAGAGCAAGGCCTAGGTGAAAAGGGTAAGGGCAGAATTTCTGTGAAAAATGGGTTGTTGCCTGGAAAGATTCCTGAAGAGAAAAATCTTCAGGGTAGTTTTTGCAATCAGTTTGCTGCAACGGATGGGTGTGGAAGTGATTTAATTGAGTTGACTCAGGGTGAATCACTGTCTAGAGAAAGCAACAGTTTGTTTGGGAGACTTGTTCCAGTTCCTAAGTGCCAGAGTCTTTCTGAGATGTATAGATCCACGGACTTTCTTTAGAATGACCCAGTGTGGATAGCTTTGAAAAGGTTTCAAAGGAAATAAAAATGGTTAGGGAATTTAAACAGCCCTATGAGCTTAACCATCTTGTTGGGGAGACAGTGGTGTTGGGACAGGACTGTGTCCACGTTGATTCTTTGAGTGAACAGTCTGTGTCTCAGATTCAGAGGGAGGATTGGACAGCTGAATCTGCAGAGCAGGATGCCGGTTGTGCAGTTAATCTCTCGAGAATACAGGGAGAGCAGGTAAACGCTCATCTGTAGATATTTTGGATCTGTTTTGTAGTCTCTTAGTGGACTTGACATCTGATTCCATGTGGAAGCAGAGGTTGGTAAGGGAAGGACAAAGGAACCTTGAGTCTAACATGCTAGTGAAAATGGACGGTATCTCTTTAAGACAGAGTCCAGCCTTGGAATTGGTAAAGCTTGAGGATCTGAAAGCTAGTAAACAAGCGAGTGTGTGTGTTGATGCACGTTACCTGACTGACTGGGGGGAGACAGACTCGCCGGTAGCTGTTCGCAAAAAGGACACACCCAGCCAGCCAATGGATTCTGTTCAGCAGAAGAGCTCGGATTTTGACCCTCCGGAACAGGAAGGAAGGGAAAAAGTTTCTTATGCTAATGGCAGCCACAGGTTAACCCTAAAATACCAACCCCCCCAAGGAAGTGGTTAAACTAAAAACCTATGTTAAGGAAGACCCTAAGGTCAAGAAAAAGTTGGAAAGGTTCAAAAGGGATATTGAACAAGCTGTCCTAAAGATTATGCTCTTTGGTTCACCAAGAACACACTTTGTGTTAAAAAGCCTAATAATGTTAAGGTTTCACAGCTAATGCATAGACACATTGCTAAAACTTTCCACAGCAGAAAAACCACTAGGAGCTTGAACTGCTGTGCACAAAGGGAAACTGAGGTCTAACAGTGTGACGTTGCATTCCATATCTTTTATTTAAATATGCTTACGAGTGTGACTATGATGTAACTGGAATACGCTTTATGCAAAAGGTCTCTTGTAAGGTATCATTACAAAGGTTATAATCTACTGAATATCTTCCTCCTATTTGTATGCATATATTATTCTTGTATCTAAAGCTAGAAATATGATGTATAACTCTGAGGGCCTATTGTAATTATGGAAAGTGGGGGCAAGTAATGGTGGTTTAGAATCTTGATGGCTCCCATTGACCCAGACAATTGGTTGTAAATGGTTTATTTACCTGCAAAACTTCCTGTGTACGGGTGGGCCAACACAGGAAGAATGGAAACTAGGGGTCTTACAGTGACATGTGACCATGTCACATGATACTGGGATCCATCTTAATCCTTGTACTTTTCCATTGATGAGGCGGGGGTGGGGAAAAGCACAGACAAAATATTCCCGCTTTGTGCCAAAGCTATAAAGGGGGAGTGGGGGAGCAGGACAAAGGGGGCTGCCAGTCATGAAAAAGACCCTGCTTACCACCTGAGATGTCTGCTGGATCTAACAAGGACTGTGACGGGTTGGATCACAGAAACCCCCTGGGGGCTACCAATTGATGTGCCAAGACTACTTCTGGCCCTGCTTTCCTGCCCTGGCAGCTTGGGACCTCAGTGCCCTGCCTGGTTTGAGCCAGACCCGCTAGCCTGCTGCAAACCCAGACCCAGGTCTGAACCACGTCCCCTAACAGCTGTAGGCTTGACTGAAAGCAACTTACAGAAGTGTTCCTGTTTGTAACACTCAGATGTCACACTCCCAATGGGGTCCAAACCCCAAATAAATCCATTTTACCCTGTATAAAGCTTATACACGACAAAGCCCTTTTTTTCGACTTAAAGGGCTCTTTAAATTGATTTCTTTACTCCACCTCTGACGAGAGGATTAGCGCTGAAATTGGCCTTGCCGGGTCGGATTTGGGGTAGTGTGGACGCAATTCGACGATATTGGCCTACGGGAGCTATCCCAGAGTGCTCCATTGTGACTGCTCTGGACAGCGCTCTCAACTCAGATGCACTGGCCAGGTAGACAGGAAAAGGCCTGCAAACTTTTGAATTTCATTTCCTGTTTGGCCAGCGTGCAAGGTGCAGGTGAGTGCAGATCTTATCAGCAGAGGTGACCATGATGGAGTCCCAGGATCGCAAAAGAGCTCCAGCATGGACAGAACGGGAGGTACGGGATCTCATCGCTGTATGGGGAGACGAATCAGTGCTAGCTGAACTCCGTTCCAGTAAACGAAATGCCAAAACATTAGAAAAAGTCTCAAAAGGCATGAAGGACAGAGGCCATAACAGGGATGCATAGCAGTGCTGCATGAAAATTAAGGAGCTAAGGCAAGCCTACCAAAAAACCAGAGAGGCAAATGGCAGCTCTGGATCAGAGCCCCGAACATGCCGCTTCTATGATGAGCTGCATGCCATTCTAGGGGGTGCAGCCACCAGTACCCCAACCCTGTGCTTTGACTCCGTCAATGGAGAATCACGCAACACGGAAGCGGGTTTTGGGGACAAGGAAGATGATGACGAAGAGATATGTTTTTCACCCTGGATCTGGAGCCAGTAACCCCCGGACCCACCCAAGGCGGGCTCCTGGACCCTGAAGGCGGAGAAGGGACCTCTGGTGAGTGTACCTTTGTAAATATTACACATGGTTTAAAAGCAAGCGTGTTTAATGATTAAGTTGCCCTGGCATTCACGGCCAGTACAGCTACTGGAAAAGTCTGTTAATGTGTATGGGGATGGAGTGAAAATCCTCCAGGGACATCTCCATAAAGCTCTCCTGGATGTACTGCCAAAGCCTTTGCAAAAGCTTTCTGGGGAGGGCAGCCTTATTCCGTCCACCATGGTAGGACACTTTACCACGCCAGGCCAGTAGCACGTAGTCGGGAATCATTGCATAACAAAGCATGGCAAAGGATCAGCCACATACCCAGGTTCAATTATAACTTAGATCTTACCCAAAATACACGCTTATAGCCAATTCTTAGTAACTAAACTAAAATTTATTAAAAAAGAAAAGAGAGAGAGTGTTGCTTAAAAGATCAATATACATACAGACTTGAATTCAATTCTTGAGGTTCAGATGCATAGTAGAGGTGAGCTTGTAGTTGCCAAAAGTCCTTTTAGAAATAGTCCATAGGTTATAGTCCAATGTCCATATTCAAGGTGACTCCAGTCAGTGACTGGGGATTTCAATCCTTGTGGCTTAAGGTTTCCCCCTCTTGAAACCCAAAGCAGATCTAAGATGAAGAAGGATCATGTCCCAGGGTTCTTATACATTCCCAGCAGCCTTTCGGCCTGAGAAAACAATAGGCTTAATTCTCCTTCCAAACATCCTGGCAATTAGCACAGGGTAATTTATCCATTAAACAGTTCAGATACAGGTTACCACAACCTTCAAAGAGACATATAGACAATAATACTATTTCACTCAAGTATCATCATAAATGTTAATATTCCCTTTTTGATCTTTGAATTAAAGTTATAGCAATAGACAAGACTTGTTTGCTTACATCACAAGCCCTGAGCAAACATCTACCCTTTTACCTCTAACAATGCAGACTTACATTTCAAAGCTCTATTCATTTACATATCTTCCTAACCAGTCCTTAAGGTTCACCCATGGGTCAGGTCAGTCTGAGTTAATTAACTCTTTCTGGCCCTGTCACCTTCCAATGAAATATTATATTACCTTCATAACGTCACACAGCAGAATGTGTGGAGGCAGACAATGTCAGAGTGCAGGAAAGCACAATATGAATGCGAGGAGAGGTGGCGGGCTGAAGAGAGTAAGTGGCGGGCTGAAGATGATAGGTGGTGTCAGCTTGCTGACAGAAGGCAAGAGTTGATGCTCAGGCTGCTGGAGGAACAAACTCATATGCTCCAGCGTATGGTTGAGCTGCAGGAAAGGTAGCAGGAGCACAGACCGCTGCTACAGCCCCTGTGTAACCAACAGCCCTCCTCCCCAAGTTCCATAGCCTCCTAACCCAGACACCCAAGAACGCGGTGGGGGGGCCTCCGGCCACCCAGCCACTGCACCCCAGAGGATTGTCCAAGCAACAGAAGGCTGGCCTTCAATAAGTTTTAAAGTTTTTAAATTTTAAAATTTTAAAGTGCAGTGTGGCCTTGTCCTTCCCTCCTCCCCCACCCCACCCAGTGCTTCCCTCCTCCCCCACCCCTCCTGGGCTACCTTGACAGTTATCCCCCTAGTTGTGTGATGAATTAATAAAGAATGCATGAATGTGAAGCAACAATGACTTTATTGCCCCTGCAAGTGGTGATCGAAGGGGGGAGGGGAGGGTGGTTAGCTTACAGGGAAGTAGAGTGAACCAAGAGGGGGCGGGGGGTTCATCAAAGAGAAACAAACCGAACTTTCACACCGTAGCCTGGCCAGTCATGAAACTGGTTTTCAAAGCTTCTCTGATGCGCAGCACACCCTGCTGCGCTCTTCTAACCACCCTGGTGTCTGGCTGTGCGTAATCAGCGGCCAGGCGATTTGCCTCAACCTCCCACCCCGCCATAAATATCTCCCCCTTACTCTCACAGATATTGTGGAGCACACACCAAACAGTAATAACAATGGGAATATTGGTTTCGCTGAGGTCTATCCGAGTCAGTAAACTGCGCCAGCGCGCTTTTAAATGTCCAAATGCACATTCTACCACCATTCTGCACTTGCTCAGCCTGTAGTTGAACAGGTCCTGACTACTATCCAGGGTGCCTGTGTACGGCTTCATGAGCCATGGCATTAAGGGGTAGGCTGGGTCCCCAAGGATAACTATAGGCATTTCAACATCTCCAACGGTTATTTTCTGGTCTGGGAAGAAAGTCCCTTCCTGCAGCTTTTGAAACAGACCAGAGTTCCTGAAGATGCGAGCGTCATGTACCTTTCCCGGCCATCCCACGCTGATGTTGGTGAAATGTCCCTTGTGATCCACCAGTGCTTGCAGCACCATTGAAAAGTACCCCTTGCGGTTTATGTACTCGGTGGCTTGGTGCTCCGGTGCCAAGATAGGGATATGGGTTCCGTCTATCGCCCCACCACAGTTAGGGAATTCCATTGCAGCAAAGCCATCCACTGTGACCTGCACGTTTCCCAGAGTCACTACCCTTGATAGCAGCAGCTCAGTGATTGCATTGGTGTAGTGGAGTGGTTACCCTACTCCTGCCCTGAGGGGTTTAAAACAGCCCTGGAGGAGGGCTGCAGCTCTAAAAGCTGGGCTGATTGGGGAAGCGGCTGCAGCTTGGCCACACCCCAGTCAGGCCACAGCTGGCCTGTATAAAAAGGCTGGGAGCCAGGAGCTCAACAGTCTCTCTCTGTGTTCAGAGAGAGAAGGGCCTGGCTGCAGGGAGGTTAACCAGGTATCTGGAGTGGAGCAGGGCTGGGGAGCTCCAGCCTGGAAAGCCCCAGGCTGCAGCCTAGGAGAAGGCCAAGGGGTACTGGGGGTTGCAGAGGGCAGCCCAGGGCTAGGCCAAGGCAGCAGGTCCAAACCCAACCTTGCCGATGATGAGTGGCCTATACTGCAGTCTGCCCCAGGGAGTGGGGGTTAGTTGGTGACTGGCAGTGGCCTTATTCTGAGGCGAGGTAGGGAAAGTGGGTGTGGGTACCCCGGGGAGGGGAGACTCTAGTACTGAGGGGTGTACTGCCAGGGGGAAGCACCCCAGATAAAAGGGCACCAGGGTCTGGGAGGGACACGGGGGCCAGAGGACAGGCGGATCACTGACCTGCAGAGGGCGCTCCAGGACGCTGGAAGAGCTAATTCCCAGAAGTCACCAGCAGGAGGCGCCGCAGGGGTGAGTCCACTCCTCTACAGTTGGCTACTTGGATCACAGCAGCCCCCCCAGTAGATTTGCCCACTCCAAATTGATGCCCGACTGATTGGTACCTGTCTGGCGTTGCAAGCTTCCACAGGGCTATCGCCACTTGCTTCTCAATTGTGAGGGCTTCTCTCATCTTGGTATTCTGGCGCTTCAGGGCAGGGGAAAGCAAGTCACAAAGTTCCATGAAAGTGCCCATACGCATGTGAAAGTTTCTTAGCTACTGGGAATCGTCCCAGACCTGCAACACTATGTGGTCCCACCAGTCTGTGCTTGTTTCCCGGGCCCAGAATCAGCGTTTCACAGCATGAACCTGCCCCATTAACACCATGATGTGCACATTGCCGGGGCCCGTACTTTGCGAGAAGTCTATGTCCATGTCTATGTCCTCATCACTCTCGTCACCGCACTGCCATCGCCTCCTCACCTGGTTTTGCTTTGGCAGGTTCTGGTTCTGCATATACTCCAGGATAATGCGCGTGGTGTATACAGTGCTTATAATTGCCGCGGTGATCTGAGCGGGCTCCATGTTCCCAGTGCTATGGCGTCTCGGCTGAAAAAAGGTGCAAAACGATTATCTGCTCTGACGGAGGGAGAGGCGACTGACGACATGGCTTACAGGGAATTAAAGTCCACAAAGGGGGTGGCTTTGCATCAAGGAGAAACACAAACAACTGTCACATAGAATGGCCCCCTCAAGGATTGAACTCCAAACCCTGGGTTTAGCAGGCCGTTGATTTCACGGAGGGAGGGAGGAAGCAAATGAATACAAAACAAATTGGGTCTATTTCTTGTTTGGATCCACTCCATCTATCTTTACATCTTTAGGGTGGCAGTAGATGGTGCAGTTTGACTGCTAGCCATCGTCATCTCCTGGGTGCTCAGCAGAAGATGGGAATGACCTGGTGTCACGGAGTGTGGGGGGACACAAGGCCCTGCACCCCCGGCTTCCTGCGATTCACCATGACTCTCAGCCAGCCAGTAAAGCAGAAGGTTTATTTAGACGACAGGAACACAGTCCAGAACAGGTCTTGCAGGCACAGACAACAGGACTCCCTCAGTTAGGTCCATCTTGGGGTCCCAGGGGCAGAGCCCCGTCTGGGGGGGGGCAGAGCCCCGTCTGGGCTCCCTCCATTACACCAGCCAGCTCCTGAAACTCTCTCCAGCGTCTCCCTCAGCCTCTCCCCGGCTCCTCCCCCAGCCTTTGTCCAGTTTCCCGGGCAGAGGTGTCACCTGGCCCCAACCCCCCTCCTGGGTTCTCACGTTACATGCTCTGGTATCTTCCCTCAAGGCCAGTCTCCCATCCCCCAATGCAGACCGTCCTAGCCACACTCCCCACTCAGCATTCAAAGACCACATTAAGAACAGTCCCAGTTCGTCACACCTGGCTGAGTCACTCCCACGTCTGCCCAGGCGCCCCTGACTGACCTCACCGAGGTCAGTTAAAAGAGCACCCAGGAATACGACGACGACGGCTACCAGTCGTAAAGCACCGTCTGCTGCCAAAAGGCAATGAGCTGCTGCTGTGTAGCAATGCAGTCCCACGTCTGCCAGCACCCAGGAGACATACGGTGACGGTGAGCTGAGTGGGCTCCATGCTTGCCGTGGTATGGCGTCTGCACGGGTAACCCAGGAAAAAAGGTGCGAAACGATTGTCTGCCGTTGCTTTCATGCAGGGAGGGAGGGAGGGGGGGCCTGACGACATGTACCCAGAATCACCCGCGACACTGTTTTTGCCCCATCAGGCATTGGGATCTCAACCCAGAATTCCAATGGGCGGCAGAGACTGCAGGAACTGTGGGATACCTACCCACAGCTACCCACAGTGCAACATTCCGGAAGTCAACGCTAGCCTCGGTACTGTGGACACAGTCCTCTGACTTAATGCACTTAGAGCATTTTTTGTGGGGACACACACAATCGACTATAAAAACGATTTCTGAAAAACCGACTTCTATAAATTCAACCTAATTTCGTAGTGTAGACATACCCCTAGATTTGCCTGTTTTATTTTATTTCACTTGGTAATTCAATTTGATCTGTCTGCTACTACTTTGGAACTACTTAAATCCTACTTTCTGTATTTAATAAAATCACTTTTTACTTATTAATTAATCCAGAGTATGTATTAATACCTGGGGGCGGGGAGGGGGATGAAACAGCTGTGCATATCTCTCTATCAGTGTTATAGAGGGCGAACAATTTATGAGTTTACCCTGTATAAGCTTTATACAGGGTAAAACGGATTTATTTGGGGTTTAGACCCCATTGGAACACTTCTGTGAGCTGCTTTCAGTTAAGTCTGCAGCTTTGGGGCACGTAATTCAGACCCTGGGTCGGTGTTGGAGCAGATGGGCGTGTCTGGCTCAACAAGACAGGGTGCTGGAGCCCTAAGCTGGCAGGGAAAGCAGGGGCAGAAGTAGTCTTGGCACATCAGTTGGCAGTTCCCAAGGGGGTCTCTGTGATCCAACCCATCACAGGGTGTATCTGTGTCTTCCAAGTATTCCTTAGCCACCCTGCAGACCCATAGCTAAGGGAGAACAGATTAAGGGGGCATTAGGTGGGCTATTCTGGGGGCACCCCAAAACCTGTTTTTGGGGTAACATGTGGAAGCTAATATCCTAGTCCCCAGTACAGCCTGATACATACATTTTTAGGCGAGATGGGACCCCTGTGACCACTTTGTGTGATCTCCTGTGTAACCCAGGCTGCAGGACTACCCTGACTTAATTGCTCTTGGAACTAGAGCTTTTAGGAAACCTTCCCTCTACATTTAAAGATGGCCAGTGATGAAATATCCACCACCTCCATTGGCAGGTAACTCCAATGGTTAATTCCCCTCACTGTTAAAACTTTGTGCCTTATTTCCAATCTGAATTTGTCTAGCTCCAACCTCCAGCTGTTGAATCTGGACACCTTTGGTTGCTAAATTGAAGAGTGCATTATCAAAGCTTTTTTTCCCGTTGTAAGGGACCAGGGCCTGGGTTGTCTGGCCTAGTGGTCACTGCTGGACTGGGGTCCACACGTCAAGGATGGTAGTCAGTGAGCGGGATCAGAGGAATCAACAGAGCCAGGTTCAAAAGCAAGAATCAGGGTCAGAGTCAGGCTGGGGTCAGAGACTGGAGATCAGGAGACAATGTGAGGTCTGGAGCGAGAGCAGACCAGTCATCTGTGTAGTTACCCAGACAACGTGCTGGGGCACCTTCCAGGGTTAAAGAGTGTGGTTGACCAATCAGAGGGCCGCAGGGTGCTGTCACTCTGGGTCCTTTGGGCGGTACTTCCTGTGGTGCCTACTCACGGCAGTGCTCCCAGGAGGTGGCTCTGCATGCCCTGCCAGTGGTGCCGTGGGAGTGTCGGCCCTCCCAGGCTTTGCAGCCCCCATGTGAGATCAAAACACCTTTTAACCATCTCTCTGTTCAGCTAAACAGATTGAGCTCCTTGAGTTTCTCATGATTGGGGTGTTGTCTAACTCTGCAATTGTTCTTGTGCCTCTCTACTGAACCCTCCTTCTCTGAAGGCCAGGACATGGAATTGAAGCTGCTTTGGTGGCACTCATGGATGATCTCCTGCTATCAAGGGGTGAGAACAGACATCCATGCTCATCCTGCTGGACCTCTCTGCACCACTCGACCCGGTCACATGTGCTATTCTGACAGCTGAAGACCAGACCGGACCATCAAATCACCTAGACTGGCCTCCTTATAGCACAACCCATTACATTTCACTCAGTTAGACCTGTACTGAGCCTGATAATCTGGGTTTGGCTGAAGCGTCTTCTAGAAAGACATCCCATCTGTATCCGAATGCCCTGCACTGTAAAAAAGATGTGGAGAGATTGGAGAAAGTTCAGAGGAGAGCAACCAAAATGTTTGGAAAACATGAGCTGTAGAGAAAGATTGAAAGAACTGGGTGTGTTCCGTGTAGAGAGAATAAGACTGGGATGGGATAGAACTGCCTTCAAACATGTCAAGGGCTGCTCTAAAGAGGATGGTGATGAGTTGTGCTGCATGTCCGGCGGTAGCGAGGGAGATATAGGTTGGAAATTAGTGAAAACTTTCTAACTCTAAGGTAGCTCGGCACTGGAACAGGTTACCCAGGGAGGCTGTGCAATCCTCATCATTGGAGGTTTTCAAGAAGTTAGACAAACAGCTCTTGTGCTCCACTGAGGGCTGGAAAATGCACCCCTCCCCTTGATAATTGCTTCCAGTGGTTACTCACCTTCAGGCTTAAAATACTGCCCTACCAGTGTCCTGCCTGAGAGAAGTGGCAGAGGTCACGGGGATGGTGCTACAATGATGTGACACCTTCTGAGAGGGACACACCCAAGGCATAGTGATGGGAAACTGTCCATCTCCTGTACAACTGTACAAGGACTGACTCTTTCTCCATCCTATTCAACATCGACATGCAGCCACTGGGCCAAGTGGAGATGGCCCACAGCTCTACATGGACTTCATAGGAGCAGACCACTCTCACAGGCTGAGAGGTAACTGGCCCTATTGCCCCTTCATCCATCTCAATAGACCCTCCCCTTAGACCTCTAGCCCTCAACTCCCTTGGGGTGAGATCCTGCAATGCTCTCCTTCCAGACCTGCAATTCCCTCAGCAGATCCTGCCGTCCTGTTCGTTCTGGTGGCCAGGACTGGCTTAAGCTTGTCAAGCAAAATACCATGATTTGGACAGAAGAAACTGTTTCTTTTTGGATGCCTTTAAGCTCTTTTGATTTTCGTTAAATCTGGATAAATTTCAAATCAAATGTTTTTCTTTGAAATGCAAAGTTGAAATATTTATTTTTGCGAGGGCTGGGGGGGCGGTTAATTGGCTTTTTTGTGCATTTTTTTGTCATATTGTTTTGTCAAATCTGGCTTCATCGTGAAACAAAATGTGGTTTCAAAATAGGAAGTCAAAGTGTTTTGGTTATGAGTGGTTTTATCCCTGTTGTTTTTACTTTAGTGGGGAAGGGGTTAATTGGTTAACTTTGAAAATTAACCTTCACTTGGAAACCAAAAGTCAGAATATTTCATTTTGGGGTGTTTTTGACTCTTTTTTGTGCTTGTTTTTTTCTTTTGGTTCAATCTACCTGAATTTCTACCTGAAACGTCATTTCAAAACGAAAAAGCCACAACGTTTTGTTTTGAAAATATTGAAAGGAAACCTTCAGCGTTTTTCAGAATTCTCTGAATTTGTGAAGAGCTTCAATTGCCCACAAGTGCATTTTTTTCTGGTAATAAATTGTTTGTGGGAAATAATCCACCCGGCCCTGCCTCGGTCGTATTGCAATAGAAGAGTCTCTGAGTACCCCGTGTGTCTGTGGCATTGCGGTGTTGTAGTCATTACCGACAAGGTGGCTGTGCTCTGGGACGAGATCAGCTCACAGACGAAGAATAGCTGAATCTGAGCAAGATGGGGTGAAGCTGTGGGAGAATGGAAAGCATATCAAGTGGTTCGAAGCCATGGTGCTGTCTGCTTTGGTTCAAGGTGCAAAGCCAGCATAAGTCAGGTCTGACATTCAGCCATCTCTGGGGTGGAGCATAAGGGTTGTTTATACAGGTACCCCATTCCTGGCATTGAGATGTGGCCACCCCTGGGGTGGGGCAGAGGGATGTCATTGAATTGAGTGTACAGCCTCGCTTTGCTCTGTCAATACAAACATAGGTATGATTTTTTCCCTATATGTTCATAATTACACTTAAAATTTTCTATCCCTAGCTCTGGGAGAGGACTGGGACCTAGTGGGTTACAACAGGGGGACTGGGAGCCAGGACTCCTGGGTTCTATCCTTGGTTGTGGAAGGGGAGTGGGGTCTAGTGGATTGGAGCAGGGTTGGCTGAGATTCTGGACTTCTGGCTTCTACTTCCACTGTGGGAGTTTGGGCAGGATTCCTGGGCTCTATCCCAGCAGTGATCCCTCCCAGAATAGGTGGAGCAGATAATCCCTTTGCCAGTTGATCTAGGAAAGGGCGGGGAGCCAGGTAGGTGGGAAGATGTTAATGGTTTGACGATAGCTCTGGCATTGTTCTCAGTCTGCGGCTTCCCCTTCTCTGGCTGTTTGACTCGATGTACGCTGGTCCTGTGGGTAGAATCTCAGCTCCCCTCACCCCGAGGTTTGGATCCCATAGCCCGGCGAGATAGAGGATCCCAGGACGAAGGAGAGAAAAGAGTGACAGAGAGTGAGAGAGGAGAGAATCTCAGCCAAAGGTATCAGGGAAATGGGGTGTGCATGGGGGGGGGGGAATGGTACTGGAAGCTGGGCTGAGCTGAGACAGAAAGTACGAGGGAATGAGAAAAAAAGACTGGGAGTTCTTGGGGGCAGGGACTGCCTCTCACTGTGCATCTGCGCAGTGCCCGGGGAGACGGGGACCCTGATCTTGGCCTGAGGGGGGTGGAGGGGCATCTGCGCAGGGCCCGGGGAGACGGGGACCCTGATCTTGGCCTGAGGGGGTGGAGGGGCATCTGCGCAGTGCTCAGCAGAGTGCTGGGCCAGACCTTGGTCTTGGTAGGAAAAATCGGTGCAGCACCTGGAGCCATCGGGGCCCTGAACTTGGTCCAGGTCTGTAGGTGTAGCCAAAAATATCCATAATAAATAATTATTACCATAATGGGAAGAATGAGGACGAAGGCGAAATGAAGAGAAGAAGGGAGGGAGAAGGAGAGAAAGGAAGTTTAAATGGGAATTAATTCAGGGCTGGTCTCTGGCCTGTGGCATACAGGAGTCAGACTAGATGACCCCAATGGTCCCTTCTGAACTTAGAATCTAGGAATCTAAGGGCTTGTCTTGAAACGTGGGAGTGTCACAACTCTAGCTCCTCCGTGTTGACATGACTGACGCCTACGGGAGGGGTTCTCCTGTCATCGTAATTAATCCACCGCCCCGACAGGAAGTATCTCAGCTCACGGAACAATTCTGCCATTGACCTAGTGCTGTTTACACCAGAGGTTAGGTCAGCTTAACTACGTCACTCAGGGGTGTGCGGCTATGCTGGTGTCAGTTCTCAGTGTAGCCCAGCCCTGGGACAGGAAGAAAGAAAGAAAGAAAGAAAGAAAGAAAGAACCCAAAGGAATGAAAGCTCGCTAGCTACCTCTGCTGCAGGGGGCATGTGGGTTGTGTTGTCGTCCCCTCCTTGTGTCCCGTGTCACTCCATGCCTGTCTCCCGGCAGATGTTGGACATCATCTCGACGCTATTGAGCCTACTGCAATCAGTGCTGTCGGCGTTGTCGGAGTCTGACCTGTGGCAAGGCCTGGAGCACTGGTACTTCCTGCTGGGCCTGCGCCTGCTGGCCATGTACTTTGCCAGTTCGCCGTGGGAGAGTGCACACCAGGATATGGCATGTGCCTGGAGCCCCGGCCAGGAGGCGGAGACCCGGACCTTCTGCACCTCGCTCTGCTACAACCGCCACTTCCTGGACCCTGTCAGGCCCACCTGGGGCTTCTCCTTCCTCATCGCCCTGCTCCCCATCACCATCATCAGAATGCTGTACCCCAAAGAGGATTATCAGGGAAAGCGGGGGCAGGAGGTTGCGGCGTCGGCCACATGCAACAGGGCCACCAAGCGCAGGTTGGTGGTAGAATCGCATGTGGCTACGAGAGCCAAGCTGGTGGGGGAATCCGACATGGCCACTAAATCCAACATGGCTGCCATGGTCCGGCCGGTGGGAGACTACAACCTGGCTGCCGACCCCAACCTTGTTGGCGCGACCAATGTGTCTGCCAGATTGAACACGATTGGCATCAGTGGTATGACCAGTTTGCCAGCAGGACCGAATATGGCCACCCGGCCGCTATGGCATGCTGGAGTCTTCACCGTGTGCATCATTGCACTGCTGGCTACTGAAATTGGCTTCCTGTGGGCCTTGCTGGCTCAGCAGCTGCCCATGGTGTCAGGAGTTTTCTTCCGCTGCTTCCCCAGGATCCCAGCCTGTCCCCCTGCGCTCGAGTGCGCCGTGCGGGGCCAGCCCGACAAGCACATGGCTCTGGTTATGTTGGCCCTCACAGCCTGTGTCAGCATCCTGATCTGCCTGGCCTATGGGGGCATGTGGCTAGGCCAGGCCACCTGTTGCCATGGGAGACAGGAGGGGGAGCGGGCCACGGAGGTGGGACGCATGAGGGAGGGCAGTATGTGCTGTGATGAGTGTGAAGAGGGGGAGATGGGGGAAGGCAGGGTGCTGAGGGGGGACTGGGAGAGTGGGGAGTGGGATGCCCGGACGGGGGTGAATGGGGAATGGAAGGGCCGGGGAGAGGTGGACAAGGGACTGGAGGATGAAAGGGGGGATGGGGAATGGAGCCTACTGCGAGGAGAGGGGAGGGGGCTGGGTAGGGGGGCAGGTGGGGAGCAGAGGTGGAGGAAGGGAGTAGGGATTGTGGGGGGAATGCGCGTGGGGACTGGGGGGCTACAGGGATTGGTCTGAGGTGGAAGGAAAGGGGTTGGGGGATGGGAGTGGAGGCGGGGGCAATACTAGGGAACGGGGAGAGAAAATTTTTCAACATGCCCTTTTTGGGGGAGAAAAACTTGTGACTAGCTACAGAGATCTGCGTCTCGTTGGCCGGGAAGGGCTTGAAGGTTCGCGATACAATTTTCTAAATGCCTGAAATTATTCCAGGGAAGACGCCCCGTTAGCCAGGGTTACTAGGGCCAGGATTTCCACGGCTGTTTCGGTGGCATGGGCGGGACTGGAGAAGTGTGTTTGTGGGGGGCAAGACTGGCCCAGCCCCTCATTGGGGAGACGTGGCCAGGCCAGATTTGTCGGGTGACAGCCTGCCACATGGGGTCCTAACGCTTCAGAAATGTGGCTCCCTCCGAAGAGGCTCTGTCATTATGACACCCAGCTCTGGTCAATAGCTAATGGGGTCCCCCATATGCACCCCGCCGAGTGCAGGTCATGAACAGTGGGGGGAATGATCCTTTGGGCTCCGGTCTCCAGAGCCCCTGCTAATCCCCTTAGTCCAGTCTGAGTATCCATGTAGGTACCTACCTACATCTTCATCTGGGTGGACTCTGCAGGATGGGAGTGTGATCTGTGCGTTACAGCAGAATGTTCTGCTGCTGATAAAGCACCCCCACCTCAGGAATGTCCCTAACGAGAGTTATAACCACCAAAGTGGTAAAGTAGAGACGCCCAGGCACTGGGAAATTAGGGAGGATACAGAAAGAGACTCAACAAATGGGAAGAGAAGCTCTGACCAGCGTTTTATGCCGACCATCTGCACAAATAGAGAAGGTCACAACTAAGTTACCATTTGGGCATGAAAGAGAAAATGGAAAGAACTTGGGCAGGAAGGAGGACACATAGGTACCAGTTCATAATTGATTAAGATTTCTCTTATTTTGGAGTGTGAGATATTGTGGTGGGTGTAGTAAATCTGATGGAGGAAAGTAGTTTTACTTAAATAATGTACATGAAAAGCAATGCTCTTCGGGAACCATTTCCAGACTGCAGTTCAACATCTGGCTGCTGGAACTCTGAACCCCTCTGCACGACCGTGACATGAGAGGTATCGCTGGGAACCCCCAGATGAATGAATCCTGAGTAGCCATTCGCTGAAATGTATCTGGATATTGGGAGTGGTGCGCATAAGAGATTTGCTTGGTTTACGTGTTCTGTGCGTGTTGCTAATAAATAGATGTTTAGAGCACAACTGTGTAAGGCTTTCGCTGGGAAAAGGTTCCGCAGACCCGTAGAGCCCTGAGCCCCAAGGGAAAGGGTTAGCATTAGGGTTGACCAGCTTTCTTCCTGAGGCCCATGGGTAAAAATAGGTGGCTTACACTCAGAGCCCTTGGTAGGGAAAAGGTGGGGTTGCCTAAATTGATTGGTTTGTGCCTTGAGCCCTCAGTAGGGTATAGGCGGGGTGCCCTAAATTGACCAGGTCACAGTTTCAGCCCTCAGAAGGGTATAGGCGGGGTGCCCTAAATTGACCAGATCATGCCTTGAGCCCTCGGTAGGGTATAGGCGGAGTGCCCTAAATTGACCAGGTCACAGTTTCAGCCCTCAGAAGGGTATAGGCGGGGTGCCCTGAATTGAGCGGGTAACAGACTGGTGGAGAATGCGGGCAACCTAGGTCCTTTGCTCTGAACTGATTGAGCCTTAAACAGCAGTTGGACAGAATATTTGTGCTCCTTCCGTCAAGAAGGACTGCAGCCTGCTTGACAGAATGAACACTCTAGGGCAGGGGTGGGCAAACTTTTTGTCCCAAGGGCCATGTCTGGTATGGAAATTGTATGGCGGGCCATGAGTGCTCACAGAATTGGGGATTGGGGTGCAGGAAGGTGTGAGGGTTCCAGCTGGGGATGCGGGCTCTGGGGTGGGGCTGGGGATTAGGAGTTCGGGGTGCGGGAGAGTGCTCCCGGCTGGGACCGAGGGGTTCGGAGGGCGGGAGGGGGATCAGGGCTGGGGCAGGGGGTTGGGGCCTGGGAGAAGGCCAGGGGGGCAGGCTCTGGGAGGTGCTTACCTAAAGTAGCTCCCAGAAACAGCGGCATGTCCCTGCTCCAGCTCCTATGTGGAGATGTGGCCAAGTGGCTCTGCGTGCTGCCCTGTGTGCAGGCACTGCCCCTTCAACTCCCATTGGCTGTGGTTCCCAGCCAATGGGAGTCGTGGGGGCGGCGCTTGGGGTGGGGGCAGCGTGTGGAGACTCCTGGCTGCCCCTACGCCGGAGTAGTGGGGCAAGACCCTAACCCTGCTCCCCGGCTGGAGTGCTGGAGCAGGGCAAGCTCCAGACCCTGCTTCCCGGCGGGAGCTCGAGTGCTGGATTAAAATGTCTGGAGGGCTGGATGTGGCCCCCGGGCCATAATTTGCCCACCTCTGCTGTAGGGAATAGGAGAGTAGGAATCCTAAATTGAATAGCCAGGAAGGGTGGAATTGGCAGAGGAACCAACCCTCCTTGCAAAGTGGGTAGCGGACCGAAGTCCATGCCCATGGGAAGATGACCCTTTTCAAGGGAAAAATGCATTGGAACATGCATGTAAAGGGTTTGAAGCTTATTGCAATAATATGAAGTCTAACTTAAATAAAAGGGCTGTGAAAACTGCGGCTGGGTGGGTGCACTGTGGAAAGTGTCTTGCAATCTCTCAAGGTTAGTAACATCTCAGGAGAACCAGTTAGGGGACTGTGAGTTGGAATTGGGTAAAGGATCCCTTGAATCAGTATAAAGTCTCACAATGTGCCTCTGCAGCATCCTCCTCTGCAAAGTGCTGCTGCATTAAAGGAAAAGGGAGGGGAGTCTGGTGGACAATGTTATCAACAGTCCCTGTCTATGCTGTATTCTGATAGTTCAGAGGTCCAAAGGACATCTGTCAAGGTTCCTTCTCCACTCTGAACCCTAGGGTACAGATGTGGAGACCCGCATGAAAGCCCCCTAAGTTTATTTCCACCAGCTTAGGTTAAAACCTGGTACGCTGCCACCACCAAGTGATTTAACAAGAAACAGGGAAAGGACCACTTGGAGTTCCTCTTCCCCCAAAATATCCCCCCAAGCCCTTACACCCCCTTTCCTGGGGAGGCTTGAGAATAATATCCCAACCAATTGGTTACAAAGTGATCAAAGACCCAACCCCCTGGGTCTTTGGACAATGGAAAAATCAGTCAGGTTCTTAAAAGAAGGATTTTATTAAAAATAAAAGGTAAAAATCATCTCTGTAAAATCAGGATGGAAAATAACTTTACAGGGTAATCAGATTCAAAGAGCCCAGAGGAACCCCCTCTAGCCTTAGTTCAAAGTTACAACAAAACAGAGATAAACTTCCCTCTAGCAAAGGTAAAATTCACAAGTTGAGAAAACAAAGATAAACTAACACGTCTTGCCTGGCTGTTACCTGCAAGTTTGAAATATGAGAGACTTGTTCAGAAAGATTTGGAGAACATGGATTGATGTCCGATCCCTCTTAGTCCCAAGAGCGAACACACCCAAAAACAAAGAGCACAAACAAAAGACTTCCCCCCCCCCCCCAAGATTTGAAAGTATCTTGTCCCCTTATTGGTCCTTTGGGTCAGGTGTCAGCCAGGTTACCTGAGCTTCTTAACCCTTTACAGGTAAAAGGATTTTGGTGTCTCTGGCCAGGAGGGATTTTATAGTATTGTACACAGGAGGGTTGTTACCCTTCCCTTTATAGTTAGGACAACATCCTATCATGTAAATGAATTGTAAACCGGTGATGACTCCCATTAACCAGGACAATTGACTGCAGATGGCTGTGTTTTACCTGTAAGTCTTCCTCTATATGTGTGTGCTGGCTAGTGGGTAATGAAGTCTTGCAGTGACATGTGATCATGTCACCTGAACTGGAATCCAATTTTAACCTGGTGCTTTTCCATTGAGAAGGACGGGGTGGGAAACCAGAGTGGGACAAAGGATTCCTGCCTTATGGAAAAGCTATATAAGTGGGTGGAAGAGAACAAAGGGGGAACCATCATGAGGAATCCCCTAGCTACCACCTGAGCTGGAACAAGGGCTGTACCAGGGAAAGGACTGTGCCCGGACTAGGAAGGCGTCCAGTCTTTGAAAGAAACTTATTGAAACATCTCTGAGGGTGAGATTTTATCTGTACTCAGTTGTATTACTGTAGTAGGCTTAGGTTTGCATATTTATTTTATTTCACTTGGTAATTCACTTTGTTCTGTCTGTTACTACTTGGAACTACTTAAATCCTACTTTCTGTATTTAATAAAATCACTTTTTACTTCTCAATTAACCCGGAGTATGTATTGTGACAAAGTTCCTCCTCTATCTTGGTGGGTCCTGCGCTTATTGGCGGATTTTCTTGCCTCAGAGATTCACCATGTGGGTTGGGGAACAGCCCAGAGACCTTCCCCTCTGGGAGAACCCACAGTCCAGGTCAATTGGGAGGTTTGGGGGGAACCCGGGCCCGCCCTCTACTCCGGGTTCCAGCCCAGGGCCCTGTGGACTGCAGCTGTCTATAGTGCCTCCTGTAACAGCTGCATGACAACTACAACTCCCTGGGCTACTTCCCCATGGCCTCCTCCAAACACCTTCCTTAGTCTCACCACAGGACCTTCCTCCTGGTGTCTGATAACGCTTGTGCTCCTCAGTCCTCCAGCAGCACACCCTCTCACTCTCAGCTCCTTGCACCTCTTGCTCCCAGCTCCTCACACTCGCACCACAAACTGAAGTGAGCTCCTTTTAAAACCCAGGTGCCCTGATTAGCATGCCTTAATTGATTCTAGCAGCTTCTTCTTAATTGGCTCCAGGTGTTCTAATTAGCCTGCCTGCCTTAACTGGTTCTAGCAGGTTCCTGATTACTCTAGTGCAGCCCCTGCTCTGGTCACTCAGGGAACAGAAAACTACTCATCCAGTGACCAGTATATTTGCCCTCTACCAGATTCCTGTACCCCACTGGTCTGGGTCTGTCACATATCCCTCCCCCCTGCTCAACGCCAAGGGGTTGGGCAGCTTGGGACGCCAGACAGCGCACACGTGACAAGCCATCAGCGTTGCCATGACGGCTCCCTGCTCTGTGTTGCACATGGAACTGGAAAGGTTGGAGGGATAAGAACCATCTGGTCACCCTTGTGTTCTTCTCCTTGTTCCGCTGCATCCATTGAAGAGGGGCATGGTCGGTCACGAGGACAAATCTGCGCCGGAGCAGGTAGTAGTGCAATGTTTCCATGGCCCATTTTACAGTGAGGCATTCTCTCTCCACCACTGCATATTTTTGTTCCCTTGGAAGGAGTTTCCGACTGAGGTATAGAATTGGGTGTTCCTCCTCCCCGACCCTCTGTGATAGAACGGCCCCCAACCCTACTTCCGATGCATCCTTCTGCAGGATAAACTCCTTGGTGAAATCAGGGGCTATCAGTACGGGGTTATTGCAGAGGGCAGTCCGTAGGTCTGTGAATGTTTCCTCTGCTGCGTCAGACCATCTCACCAGATCAGGTCCATGGGCTTTCACTAGGTCTGTCAGGGGGCTTGCCCTTGTGGCAAAGTGGGGGATAAATCGTCGGTAATACCCCACCACACCTAGGAACGCCCGGACTTGTTTCTTGCGACTTGGTCGGGGCCAATTTTGGATGGCCTCTAACTTGTTCACTTGGGGTTTTACCAGACCTTTTCCCACAATGTAGCCAAGATATTTGGCCTCTGTAAACCTACAGCGCACTTGGCAGGGTTTGCTGTAAGGCCAGCTCACCTGAAGGTATCGAGGACTGCCTCCACCTTCTCCAGGTGGGTTTCCCAGTCTGGGGTATGAATGACCACATCGTCCAAGTAGGCAGCAGCATAACTGTTATGTGGGCGTAATAGCTTGTCCATGAGGCGCTGGAAGGTAGCTGGGGCGCCATGTAGTCCAAAAGGGAGGACAGTATATTGAAAAAGACCCTCTGGTGTAGAGAACGCAGTCTTTTCCTTTGCGTCTTCTGCAAGGGGAATCTGCCAGTACCCCTTTGTCAAGTCTACGGTAGTCAAGTACCGGGCATTACCCAGACGGTCCACTAGCTCATCTATGCGAGGTATGGGGTACGCGTCGAACTGGGATACTTCGTTTAGTCGCCGGAAGTCGTTGCAAAATCTTGTGGTGCAACCCGGTATAAGAGATCCTTCTTCATGATGAAGTAGGGTCCTGGTCCCTGGGTTTTCCCTTCCACGGGGACCCCATCTATTTCAGTCACCTCCTTCCTAATGTTGTCATACCTTGGGTCTTCTGCCTGGTCCCGTCCAAAATTTCCTCTCCCGGGGCTAATCTGCCCAAGATCTAGGGGCCCAGTCTCTGTTGCCTCTACTGGTTCAGAAGCATTAGGGTGGGGGTCAGACTCAGGTGCTTCTCCCTCCTGCGTGGCCTCCTTTCCAGCTGCGCAGGTCCGTCTACCTACAAGAGCGACCCTCTGGCTTTGGGTCAGTATTCGGGTTCCCAAGGCCTTAGCTGCCCTTCTTTCCCTTTTTGTCTTTCTACCCTGTCTGGGAGTGGAAAACAAATCTGGGGATATTTCAGAGAAGATTGGGGGTTGACAGTCTGCTGTGGATGCCTCATCAATTTTAGGGTCCCCATCTTTCTCCAATCCCCCTACTGGGAGTAAGTTTCCAAACCCTGGGAAGTCCCTCCCTATGAGCACCGGGTATGGGAGTTTAGGGACTACACCTGCTGCTACCTCAGTAGTGTTCCCTTGGATCTCGATTTTTACTGGGATGGTGGGTTAGTAACTAACTGTCCCATGGACACATGTTATACCCGTACGTTTAGCCTGTAGCAGCTGACTACGCTTCACGAGCTTCCCTGAGATAAGCGTGATAGCACTCCCCGAATCAACCAGTGCCGTGGTCCCTACCCCATTTAGTTTCACTGGTCTGGTATACATATGTGGGGTTAGTGAGACCCCCACAAGGTGAATTAGGGAGCATGGATCTGCCCAGTTCCCCAGGTTACACTGCATAGGCTCCTCAGCATTGGGACACTGTGCAGCTATGTGTCCCCACTCCCAGCAGGCATAACATCTGTATGGAGCCCTAGGCGTTCCCCGGTCTCTTGGTTTGGGCAGTCTAACATCACGATCCTCTTCTCCCTCAGTGCTCCGACTCTTTGTGGCCTCTGATGGGCCTTCAGACTCTCTCTTTTTCCACCTGGGCCCTCCTGGTGGCCCAGTCACCCGAACTTTAGGGCTCGGTGCTGCTAGTTTAACCCGGGGTGCCTCTTCCTTAACTGGTCAGGTCAGCTCCCTCGCTGTCCTTCGCCTCTCTACCAGGACGAGAACCTCATTATAGGTGGAGGGTTCGTTCTGGCTTACCCAGGCACGAAGGTCTGGTGGTAGTTCCCTCATGTATCGGTCGATGACCAGAACCGCTAGTATCTCTTCCGGACTCCGGGACTCTGTTTGCAACCACTTTTGTGCGAGATGGATGAGGTCATATAATTGGGACCGCAGGGTTTTGTCTTCCTGGTACCTCCAACTGTGATACTGCTGGGCCCGCACTGCTGTCGTTACCCCAGATCTGGCCAGGATCTGTGCTTTCAGCTGGGGGTAGTCTGCCGCAGCCTCTTCAGGCAGATCATGGTAGGCCTTCTGGGCCTCCCCACACAGGAATGGGGCAAGGATGCCAGACCACTGATCTCGAGGCCAGGCCTCTCGTAGGGCTGTCCTCTCAAAGGCCAGAAGGTATGCCTCTACATCATCCTCCCATGTCATTTTCTGTAGCCAATGGCTGGCCCGTATGAGCCGCGTCCCATCATGGCCGCGATTCAGCTCTGTAAGGGACTTTACCTGGTTTACCAGTTCCCGCAACATAGCTCGGTCTTGAGCAGCCTGGTCCATCAGCAGGCGATTAGTCTCTTGCTGCAGCCGCACTGCCTCCTGTTGGGCGGCTGACTGGACACGGGTAGCCTCCAGCTGGGCCTCCGTAGCTTGTATCAGTGCCCGCACTACGTCATCCATTGTGGTGAAAAAAAATAAACCCTCTCCCTTTTTTTTTTTTTTTAATCACCCTCCTTCTTCCGCCGCGCCGTGCACCCCAAGATCCCACTGCTGACACCAGTGTGACAAAGTTCCTCCTCTATCTTGGTGGGTCCTGCGCTTATTGGCGGATTTTCTTGCCTCAGAGATTCACCATGTGGGTTGGGGAACAGCCCAGAGACCTTCCCCTCTGGAAGAACCCACAGTCCAGGTCAATTGGGAGGTTTGGGGGGAACCCGGGCCCGCCCTCTACTCCGGGTTCCAGCCCAGGGCCCTGTGGACTGCAGCTGTCTATAGTGCCTCCTGTAACAGCTGCATGACAGCTACAACTCCCTGGGCTACTTCCCCATGGCCTCCTCCAAACACCTTCCTTAGTCTCACCACAGGACCTTCCTCCTGGTGTCTGATAACACTTGTGCTCCTCAGTCCTCCAGCAGCACATCCTCTCACTCTCAGCTCCTTGCGCCTCTTGCTCCCAGCTCCTCACACTCGCACCACAAACTGAAGTGAGCTCCTTTTAAAACCCAGGTGCTCTGATTAGCCTGCCTTAATTGATTCTAGCAGCTTCTTCTTAATTGGCTCCAGGTGTCCTAATTAGCCTGCCTGCCTTAACTGGTTCTAGCAGGTTCCTGATTACTCTAGTGCAGCCCCTGCTCTGGTCACTCAGGGAACAGAAAACTACTCATCCAGTGACCAGCATATTTGCCCTCTACCAGACTCCTGTACCCCACTGGTCTGGGTCTGTCACAGTATTAATACCTGCGGGGGGGGGGGGGAAGGGAAACAGCTGTGCATATCTCTCTATCAGTGTTATAGAGGGCAAACAATTTATGAGTATTTAAAGCTTATACAGGGTAAAACAGATTTATTTGGGGTTTATACCCCATTGGGAGTTGGGCATCTGAGTGTTAAAGACAGGAACACTTCTGTAAGCTGCCTTCAGTTAAGTCTGCAGCTTTGGGGCACGTAATTCAGACCCTGGGTCGGTGTTGGAGCAGACGGGCGTGTCTGGCTCAACAAGACAGGGTGCTGGAGCCCTAAGCTGGCAGGGAAAGCAGGGGCAGAAGTAGTCTTGGCACATCAGTTGGCAGTTCCCAAGGGGGTCTCTGTGATCCAACCCATCACAGGGTGTATCTGTGTCTTCCAAGTATTCCTTAGCCACCCTGCAGACCCATACCTAAGGGAGAACAGATTAAGGGGGTATTAGGTGGGCTATTCTGGGGGCACCCCAAAACCTGTTTTGGGGGTAACATGTGGAAACTAATATCCTAGTCCCCAGCACAGCCTGATACATAAATTTTTAAGTGAGGCGGGACCCCTGTGTGATCTCCTGTATAACCCAGGCCGCAGGACAACCCTGACTTAATTGCTCTTGGAACTAGAGCTTTTAGGAAACCTTCCCTCTAGATTTAAAAATGGCCAGTGATGAAATATCCACCACCTCCATTGGCAGGTAACTCCAATGGTTAATTCCCCTCACTGTTAAAACTTTGTGCCTTATTTCCAATCTGAATTTGTCTAGCTCCAACCTCCAGCTGTTGAATCTGGACACCTTTGGTTGCTAAATTGAAGAGTGCATTATCAAAGCTTTTTTTCCCGTTGTAAGGGACCAGGGCCTGGGTTGTCTGGCCTAGTGGTCACTGCTGGGCTGGGGTCAACACGTTAAGGATGGTAGTCAGTGAGCGGGGATCAGAGGAATCAACAGAGCCAGGTTCAAAAGCAAGAATCAGGGTCAGAGTCAGGCTGGGGTCAGAGACAATGTGATGTCTGGAGTGAGAACAGACCAGACATCCGTGTAGTTACCCAGACAACGTGCTGGGGCACCTTCCAAGGTTAAAGAGTGTGGTTGAGCAATCAGAGGGCCGCAGGGTACTGTCACTCTGGGTCCTTTGGGCGGTACTTCCTGTGGTGCCTACTCACTGCATGTCCTGCCAGTGGTGCCGTGGGAGTGTCGGCCATCCCTGGCTTTGCAGTCCCCATGTGAGGTCAAAACACCTTTTAATCATCTCTCTGTTCAGCTAAACAGATTGAGCTCCTGGAGTTTCTCATGATCGGGGTGTTGTCTAACTCTGCAATTGTTCTTGTGCCTCTCCACTGAACCCTCCTTCTCTGAAGGCCAGGACATGGAATTGAAGCTGCTTTGATGGCACTCATGGATGATCTCCAGCTCTCAAGGGGTGAGAACAGACATCCATGCTCATCCTGCTGGACCTTTCTGCACCACTCGACCCGGTCACATGTGCTATTCTGACAGCTGAAGACCAGACCGGACCATCAAATCACCTAGACTGGCCTCCTTATAGCACAACCCATTACATTTCACTCAGTTAGACCTGTACTGAGCCTGATAATCTGGGTTTGGCTGAAGCGTCTTCTAGAAAGACATCCCATCTGTATCTGAAGGCCCTGCACTTTAAGAAAGATGTGGAGAGATTGGAGAAAGTTCAGAGGAGAGCAACCAAAATGTTTGGAAAACATGAGCTATAGACAAAGATTGAAAGAACTGGGTGTGTTCCGTGTAGAGATGATAAGACTGAGAGGGGACAGAACTGCCTTCAAATAAGTCAAGGGCTGCTCTAAAGAGGATGGTGATGAGTTGTGCTGCATGTCCAGCGGTAGCGAGGGAGATGTAGGTTGGAAATTAGTGAAAACTTTCTAACTCTAAGGTAGCTCGGCACTGGAACAGGTTACCCAGGGAGGCTGTGGAATCACCATTGTTGGAGATTTTCAAGAAGTTAGACAAACATCTCTGGTGCTCCATCGAGGGCTGGAAAATGCACCCGTCCCCTTGGTAATTGCTTCCAGTGGTTACTCACCTTCACACTTAAAATACTGCCCTACCAGTGTCCTGCCTGAGAGAAGTGGGAGAGGTCACGGGGATGGTGCTACAATGGTGTGACGCTTTCTGAGAGGGACACACCCAAGGTGTAGTGGTGGGAAACTGTCCCTCTCCTGTCAGCCCCCTCAATTGTACAATCCCCCAAGGACTGACTCTTTCTCCATCCTATTCAACATCAACATGCAGCCACTGGGCTAAGTGGAGATGGCCCACAGCTCTACCTGGCCTTCATAGGAGCAGACCACTCTCACAGGCTGAGAGGTAACTGGCCCTATTGCCCCTTCATCCATCTCAATAGGCCCTCCACTTAGACCTCTAGCCCTCAACTCCCTTGGGGTGAGATCCTGCAATGCTCTCCTTCCAGACCTGCAATTCCCTCAGCAGATCCTGCCGTCCTGTTCGTTCTGGTGGCCAGGACTGGCTTAAGCTTGTCTAGCAAAATACCATGATTTGGACAGAAAAAACTGTTTCTTTTTGGGTGCCTTTAAGCTCTTTTGATTTTCGTTAAATCTAGATAAATTTCAAATCAAATGTTTTTCTTTGAAATGCAAAGTTGAAATATTTATTTTTGCGAGGGCTGGGGGGGCGGTTAATTGGCTTTTTTGTGCATTTTTTGTCATATTGTTTTGTCAAATCTGGCTTCATCGTGAAACCAAATGTGGTTTCAAAATAGGAAGTCAAAGTGTTTTGGTTATGAGTGGTTTTATCCCTGTTGTTTTTACTTTGGTGGGGAAGGGGTTAATTGGTTAACTTTGAAAATTAACCTTCACTTGGAAACCAAAAGTCAGAATATTTCATTTTGGGGTGTTTTTGACTCTTTTTTGTGCTTGTTTTTTTCTTTTGGTTCAATCTACCTGAATTTCTACCTGAAATTTCATTTCAAAACGAAAAAGCCACAACGTTTTGTTTTGAAAATATTGAAAGGAAACCTTCAGCATTTTTCAGAATTCTCTGAATTTGTGAAGAGCTTCAATTGCCCACAAGTGCATTTTTTTCTGGTAATAAATTGTTTGTGGGAAATAATCCACCCGGCCCTGCCTCGGTCGTATTGCAATAGAAGAGTCTCTGAGTACCCCGTGTCTCTGTGACATTGCGGTGTTGTAGTCATTACCGACAAGGTGGCTGTGCTCTGGGACGAGATCAGCTCACAGACGAAGAATAGCTGAATCTGAGCAAGATGGGGTGAAGCTGTGGGAGAATGGAAAGCATATCAAGTGGTTCGAAGCCACGGTGCTGTCTGCTTTGGTTCAAAGTGCAAAGCCAGCATAAGTCAGGTCTGACATTCAGCCATCTCTGGGGTGGAGCGTAAGGGTTGTTTATACAGGTACCCCATTCCTGGCATTGAGATGTGGCCACCCCTGGGGTGGGGCAGAGGGATGTCATTGAATTGAGTGTACAGCCTCGCTTTGCTCTGTCAATACAAACATAGGTATGATTTTTTCCCTATATGTTCATAATTACACTTAAAATTTTCTATCCCTAGCTCTGGGAGAGGACTGGGACCTAGTGGGTTACAACAGGGGGACTGGGAACCAGGACTCCTGGGTTCTATCCCTAGTTGTGGAAGGGGAGTGGGGTCTAGTGGATTGGAGCAGGGTTGGCTGAGATTCTGGACTTCTGGCTTCTACTTCCACTGTGGGAGTTTGGGCAGGATTCCTGGGCTCTATCCCAGCAGTGATCCCTCCCAGAATAGGTGGAGCAGATAATCCCTTTGCCAGTTGATCTAGGAAAGGGCGGGGAGCCAGGTAGGTGGGAAGATGTTAATGGTTTGACGATAGCTTTGGCATTGTTCTCAGTCTGCGGCTTCCCCTTCTCTGGCTGTTTGACTCGATGTACGCTGGTCCTGTGGGTAGAATCTCAGCTCCCCTCACCCCGAGGTTTGGATCCCACAGCCCGGCGAGATAGAGGATCCCAGGACGAAGGAGAGAAAAGAGTGACAGAGTGTGAGAGAGGAGAGAATCTCAGCCAAAGGTATCAGGAAAATGGGGTGTGCGTGAAGGGGGATGGGAATCTACTGGAAGCTGGGCTGAGCTGAGACAGAGAGCACGAGGGAATGAGAAAAAAAGAGTGGGGGTTCTTAGGGGCAGGGACTGCCTCTCACTGTGCGTCTGCGCAGTGCCCGGGGAGATGGGGACCCTGATCTTGGACTGAGGGGGGTGGAGGGGCATCTGCGCAGGGCCCGGGGAGACGGGGACCCTGATCTTGGCCTGAGGGGGTGGAGGGGCGTCTGTGCAGGGCCCGGGGATACTGGGACCCTGATCTTGGCCTGAGGGGTGGAGGGGCATCTGCGCAGTGCTCAGCACAGTGCTGGGCCAGACCTCGGTCTTGGTAGGGAAAATCAGTGCAGCACCTGGAGCCATCGGGGCCCTGAACTTGGTCCAGGTCTGTAGGTGTAGCCAAAAATATCCATAATAAATAATTATTACAATCATGGGAAGAATGAGGACGAAGGCGAAATGAAGAGAAGAAGGGAGGGAGAAGGAGAGAAAGGAAGTTTAAATGGGAATTAATTCAGGGCTGGACTCTGGCCTGTGGCATACAGGGGTCAGACTAGATGACCCCAATGGTCCCTTCTGAACTTAGAATCTAGGAATCTAAGGGCTTGTCTTGAAACGTGGGAGTGTCACAGCTGTAGCTCCTCTGTGTTGACATGACTGACGCCTACGGGAGGGGTTCTCCTGTCATCGTAATTAATCCACCGCCCCGACAGGAAGTATCTCAGTTGACGGAACAATTCTGCCATTGACCTAGCGCTGTTTACACCAGAGGTTAGGTCAGCTTAACTACGTCACTCAGGGGTGTGCGGCTATGCTGGTGTCAGTTCTCAGTGTAGCCCAGCCCTGGGACAGGAAGAAAGAAAGTAAGAAAGAACCCAAAGGAATGAAAGCTCGCTAGCTACCTCTGCTGCAGGGGGCATGTGGGTTGTGTTGTCATCCCCTCCTTGTCCCCCATGTCACTCCATGCCATGCCTGTCTCCCGGCAGATGTTGGACATCATCTCGACACTGGTGAACCTGCTGCAACCAGTGCTGTCAGTGTTGTCGGGGGCTGTGCTGTGGCAAGGCCTGGAGCACTGGTTCTTCCTGCTGGGCCTGCGCCTGCTGGCCATGTACTTTGCCAGTTCGTCGTGGGAGAGTGCACACCAGGATATGGCATGTGCCTGGAGCCCCGGCCAGGAGGCGGAGACCCGGACCTTCTGCACCTCGGTCTGCTACAACCGCCACTTCCTGGACCCTGTCAGGCCCACCTGGGGCTTCTCCTTCCTCATCGCCCTGCTCCCCATCACCATCATCAGAATGCTGTACCCCAAAGAGGATTATCAGGGAAAGCGGGGGCAGGAGGTTGCGGCGTCGGCCACATGCAACAGGGCCACCAAGCGCAGGTTGGTGGTAGAATCGCATGTGGCTACGAGAGCCAAGCTGGTGGGGGAACCCGACATGGCCACTAAATCCAACATGGCTGCCATGGTCCGGCCGGTGGGAGACTACAACATGGCTGCCGACCCCAACCTTGTTGGCGCGACCAATGTGTCTGCCAGATTGAACACGATTGGCATCAGTGGTGTGACCAGTTCGCCAGCAGGACCGAATATGGCCACCCGGCCGCTCTGGCATGCTGGAGTCTTCACCGTGTGCATCATTGCACTGCTGGCTACTGAAATTGGCTTCCTGTGGGCCTTGCTGGCTCAGCAGCTGCCCACGGTGTCAGGAGTTTTCTTCCGCTGCTTCCCCAGGATCCCAGCCTGTCCCCCTGCCCTCGAGTGCGCCGTGCGGGGCCAGCCCGACAAGCACATGGCTCTGGTTATGTTGGCCCTCACAGCCTGTGTCAGCATCAAGGTCTGCCTGGCCTACGGGGGCGTGTGGCTAGGCCAGGCCACCTGTTGCCATGGGAGACAGGAGGGGGAGCGGGCCACGGAGGTGGGACGCATGAGGGAGGGCAGTATGTGCTGTGATGAGTGTGAAGAGGGGGAGATGGGGGAAGGCAGGGTGCTGAGGGGGGACTGGGAGAGTGGGGAGTGGGATGCCAGGACGGGGGTGAATGGGGAATGGAAAGGGCCGGGGAGAGGTGGACAAGGGACTGGAGGATGAGAGGGGGGACCAGGAATGGAGCCTACTGTGAGGAGAGGAGAGGGGGCTGGGTGGGGGGCAGGTGGGGAGCAGAGGTGGAGGAAGGGAGTAGGGATTGTGGGGGGAATGCGCGTGGGGACTGGGGGGCTACAGGGATTGGTCTGAGGTGGAAGGAAAGGGGTTGGGGGATGGGAGTGGAGGCAGGGGGCAATATTGGGGGATGGGTAGAGAAAAATTTTCAACATGCCCTTTTTGGGGGAGAAAAACTTGTGACTAGCTACAGAGATCTGCGTCTCATCGGCTGGGAAGGGCTTGAAGCTTCGCGATGACATTTTCTAAATGCCTGAAATTATTCCAGGGAAGACGCCCCGTTAGCCAGGGTTACTACGGCCAGGATTTCCACGGCTGTTTCGGTGGCATGGGCGGGACTGGAGAAATGTGTTTGTGGGGGGCAAGACTGGCCCAGCCCCCCATTGGGGAGACGTAGCCAGGCCAGATTTGTTGGGTGACAGCCTGCCACATGGGGTCCTAACGCTACAGAAATGTGGCTCCCTCCGAAGAGGCTCTGTCATTATGACACCCAGCTCTGGTCAATAGCTAATGGGGTCCCCCATATGCACCCCGCCGAGTGCAGGTCATGAACAGTGGGGGGAATGATCCTTTGGGCTCCGGTCCCCAGAGCCCCTGCTAATCCCCTTAGTCCAGTCTGAGTATCCATGTAGGTACCTACCTACATCTTCATCTGGGTGGACTCTGCAGGATGGGAGTGTGATCTGTGCGTTACAGCAGAATGTTCTGCTGCTGATAAAGCACCCCCACCTCAGGAATGTCCCTAACGAGAGTTATAACCACCAAAGTGGTAAAGTAGAGACGCCCAGCACTGGGAAATTAGGGAGGATACAGAAAGAGACTCAACAAATGGGAAGAGAAGCTCTGACCAGCGTTTTATGCCGACCATCTGCACAAATAGAGAAGGTCACAACTAAGTTACCATTTGGGCATGAAAGAGAAAATGGAAAGAACTTGGGCAGGAAGGAGGACACATAGGTGCCAGTGCGGAATTGGTTAAAATTTATGTTATTTAGGGGTGTGAGATATTGTGACGGGTGTAGTAAATTTGAAGGAGGAAGGTAGTTTTACCTAAATAATGTACATGGAAAGCAATGCTCTTTGGGAACCATTTCCAGACTGCAATTCAACATCTGGCTGCTGGAACTCTGAACCCCTCTGCTCGACCGTGACGTGAGAGGCATCGCCGGGAACCCCCAGATGAATGAATCCTGAGTAGCCATTCGCTGAAATTTATCTGGATATTGGGAGTGGTGCGCATAAGAGATTTGCTTGGTATATGTGTTCTCTATGTGTTGCTAATAAATAGATGTTTAGAGCACAATTGTGTAAAGGCAAAAGGTTTTCTGGGAAAAGGTTCTGCAGACCCGTAGAGCCTTCAGCCCCGAGGGAAAGGGCGGGTACTTAAATTGACCAGGTTTCTTCCTGAGCCCCATGGGTAAAAATAGGTGGCGTACACCTTGAGCTCTCGGTAGGGAAAGAGTGGGGGTGCCTAAATTGATTGGGTCACACCTTAAGCTCTCGGTAGGGTACAGGCAGGGTGTCCTAAATTGACCAGCTCACGCTTGGGTCCTCAGAAGGGTATGGGTGGGGTGCCCTAAATTGAGCGGGTAACAGACTGGTGGAGAATGCGGGCAACCTAGGTTATTTGGACCGAGCTGATTGAACCTTATACAGCAGTTGGACAGAATATTTGTGCCCCTCTGTCAAGAAGGACTGCAGCCTGCTTGAGAGAATGAACACTCTAAGGAATAGGGAGAGTGAGAATCCTACGTTGAAAAGCCAGGAAGGGTGGAATTGGCAGAGGAACCAACCCTCCTTGCAAAGTGGGTAGCGGACTGAGGTCCATGCCCATGGGAAGATGACCCTTTTCAAGGGAAAAATGCATTGGGGAACATGCATGTAAAGGGTTTGAAGCGTATTGCAATAATATGAAGTCTACCTTAAATAAAAGGGCTGTGAAAACTGCGGCTGGGTGGGTGCACTGTGGAAAGTGTCTTGCAATCTCTCAGGGTTAGTAACATCTCAGGAGAACCAGTTAGGAGACTGTGAGTTGGAATTGGGTAAAGGATCCCTTGAATCAGTATAAAGCCTCACAATGTGCCTCTGCAGCATCCTCCTCTGCAAAGTGCTGCTGCATTAAAGGAAAAGGGAGGGGAGTCCGGTGGACAATGTTATCAACAGTCCCTGTCTATGCTGTATTCTGATAGTTCAGAGGTGAAAAGAGCATCCTATCATGTAAATGAATTGTAAATGTGTGATATCTCAGTATTCATCTCTCTTTGAAATGTACTGTGAACGGTGGAGGAACAAGCAAATGGCCTTCTATTAATTAGTATAGCTAAGTACCAGTGACGGACCTCCTTCAAAGTCATCCTAATTACCTTTTGTTCCCTGAGGAACTCCAACTTGTCAAAAGACATGAAATTGCATAAAAGATCTTTGTGTCCTGATTCTGTCATCTCAGATCTGCTTAGACTTCATCAGGGGAAGTTTGAGACACAAGTTTGAGGTCCCAGTTATGCTGGAACACCCTGAATATGAGATTTGGACATTAGACTATGTGTCCAATCCTTTGGGATTGGTAGAACCTTTTCTTTTATATTATGAAATAAGATTTACAGAAATTTTCATCATATTTAACGTGGGTACCTGGATGGAGGCCTGAGGCTGGATCATTTTAAGGGAACTGTGTTGTTTGGATTTCTGAGTAACCAGTAAGGTAATAAAGAAGCTGTTTTATGCTGGCTTGGTAAGTCTAAGGATTGGAATATCCACCAATTTTATGGGGATTGTCTGCCCCATTCTTTGCAGTTCACCCAAATTGAGTGACCACAGCTGGCTCCCCACTAGGACCCCGGTCACAGTTGTGTAGTCGGCAGGATGCACATTACCACAGGTTTATTAGGTTTTTGGATCAGAACCATGTGCTTTTCAGAATTGAATTTTGATATTGGAGAGTTTAAGGGTTAAAAATCAGTTACAGTGAGTGACCCATGATCAAGATCCTGACAGAGAAAGCCTGGAAGAATTGTGCTCACAGAGGGGTTTGTCTTTTGAGAAAATGGCCCCAGAGCAGGAACTGAAAAATCTGTTAATTGCCAGTGATAAGGAAGCAGAACCAGCAAAAATGCTTGCGGTGAGACACCAGCAGCTAGACTTGAACAAAAGCAAAAATAGCTGATATGGAAGGAGAAGCTGCTGAAAGGGAATGCCTGTGTTTTGAACATGAACAGAGAATGGCATATATTTGATTGCAGGAACGAGAAGCTAAGGCAAAAGTGGACAGACTTAAGCTCCAACTCAAGAGAATAAAGGTACAACAGGAACTGTATCATCCTGGAAAGCCAGATCCTCTCAACACCAAAGATGGGGATAGAATCTATCCAGTTTGTAAGAATGTTGGTATGTTGTTTGACTCTAAGCAGTTGTCTGTGTGTAACCAAATTTACCTCAACACTGCCACCTTTTATGTAAATGCTTTTACTGTGAGCTTGGGTGAAGGTAACCCCATAACTTGTGCAGAGAACGTAAAAGTCAATGGGAAAAGCTGTTTAGGGTAAATTACAGCTTCTAAAATCACTTTTGTTAAAGCAGATCTTGTAAAAGAGGAAGATTATTTACAAAGTCAGAGTGTGAATATTGTAATCCTCTATGAGTTTACTGTAATGTGCCTTTAGCCAGAATCCATATTGACTGGAATGGTGTTAAACATGAAGTTATAGCTGCTGTAAAAAGTTGTTGCCTAAGGATCTTTTGATTGGGGATGATATTAAAGCTTTGTTCAGTCAAGTTGATGCCATAAGCCAGTCACAGGACAGAAATAATCCTGAACCTGTGTCTACCAGGGGCAAGGATTTGCCTATGGAGGGTTTCTCCAAATGTTTGTCTGAGGAAGATGGCTGTTTGTCTGTGCAAAGAAGCAGCGCATATGTGGGAGAAATTCCTGAGTGTCTGTCTGGTATCTCAGAAGTGAATCTGGCATTAGATAAGGCTCAGGAAGATGTTTCTCTAGAGCAAATTAAAGTTGGTGAGCAGGTTAAAGCCCTAATTGAGGAAAGAAGGGGTACAGTCTTGGTGAGTGATAAATTGTTGGCTAGTAAAGCCTGGGAAAGTCAGCCTGACCCAGGTAAAAGTGATGTGTGTAAAGTAGCTCAGTGTAAAAAGACACCATTTGTGGAAAACAGCAGCTTATCTGTTAAGGGAGGGGAAGGCAAAGAAAGTTTAGATGTGCATAGGCAGCCTTCTGAGCTGATGGCTTTGTCTAATCATCAGTTTGGGAAGGCCAGGTTAGGTGAACGTTAGTATCCCTCTAAAAACTGCTCCATTTGCAATAGGAAGGGCAACTCTTCCGTAGATTTAACATTTGCTCCTGATATCCAGGCATCCCAATTTTTGTCAATGTGGTAGGCATGTCGGGTAAATGACACGTCTGGTTTCCACCTTAGGGCTCTGAACCGCCGACGGGCATGCTCGGGTGTTAGCCCCATTCTGAGTCTGGCCTTGTTTTTAAAAAGTTCATAACTGTTCATGTGTTCCTTAGGCATTTCAGCCGCCACCTCTGCTAAGGGTCCACTGAGCTGCGGCCTCAGCTCTACCATGTACTGGGTTGGAGGGATGTTGTATCCAAGGCAGGCCCTTTCAAAATTTTCTAAGAAGGCCTCCGTATCATCGCCTGCCTTGTAGGTGGGGAATTTCCTGGGATGGGAAGTGGTACCTGGAGAGGAGTTGTTAGGATGGTCTGATGCACCCTGCCTTACCCACGAAAGCTTATGCTCCCAATACTTCTGTTAGTCTTAAAGGTGCCACAGGACCCTCTGTTGCCTATACCTTACCTGTTACCAGTGCGGAGAATTGTGACAGTGAAGGAAACGTTCCTGTGTCTGTTCGGGGTAATCAGTTGACCCAGAGCTGATTCTGGATACAACTAAAGCCCAGGAAGGAAGTAGTCCTGAATTTGTGTCTGCTAGGGATGATGACATTGTAACTAGGTTGCAGCCAGTTTATGTCATTAATAGCTCCCAGAGACCAAGCGATTCTGGTGCTTCTATTTTGCCTGTTGCTAGTGTGTTACTGGGTAAAGATATGACAACCTGGTCCGGTCAGGGTGATATCATAGCCAGGGCACAAGGAAAGCGTGAAGGTGATTTGACCATGTTACCCACTGACAGTGTGGAAATTTGTAACAAAGAAGAGAATGCTTCTAATCTTGTGACTATGAAATCTAGCAGTTTACCTGGAAGGGGGTTTTGTGAAAATCCTCCTAATGGGACAGAGGTGATTCTGGATTTAAGTGAAACCCAGAAAGAGTCTGTTGTTGCTCAGGAAAATGTTCCTTTAGAGCAAGCCCTAGGTGAAAAGGGTAAGGGCAGAATTTCTGTGAAAAATGGGTTGTTGCCTGGAAAGATTCCTGAAGAGAAAAATCTTCAGGGTAGTTTTTGCAATCAGTTTGCTGCAACGGATGGGTGTGGAAGTGATTTAATTGAGTTGACTCAGGGTGAATCACTGTCTAGAGAAAGCAACAGTTTGTTTGGGAGACTTGTTCCAGTTCCTAAGTGCCAGAGTCTTTCTGAGATGTATAGATCCACGGACTTTCTTTAGAATGACCCAGTGTGGATAGCTTTGAAAAGGTTTCAAAGGAAATAAAAATGGTTAGGGAATTTAAACAGCCCTATGAGCTTAACCATCTTGTTGGGGAGACAATGGTGTTGGGACAGGACTGTGTCCACGTTGATTCTTTGAGTGAACAGTCTGTGTCTCAGATTCAGAGGGAGGATTGGACAGCTGAATCTGCAGAGCAGGATGCCGGTTGTGCAGTGAATCTCTCGAGAATACAGGGAGAGCAGGTAAACGCTCATCTGTAGATATTTTGGATCTGTTTTGTAGTCTCTTAGTGGACTTGACATCTGATTCCATGTGGAAGCAGAGGTTGGTAAGGGAAGGACAAAGGAACCTTGAGTCTAACATGCTAGTGAAAATGGACGGTATCTCTTTAAGACAGAGTCCAGCCTTGGAATTGGTAAAGCTTGAGGATCTGAAAGCTAGTAAACAAGCGAGTGTGTGTGTTGATGCACGTTACCTGACTGACTGGGGGGAGACAGACTCGCCGGTAGCTGTTCGCAAAAAGGACACACCCAGCCAGCCAATGGATTCTGTTCAGCAGAAGAGCTCGGATTTTGACCCTCCGGAACAGGAAGGAAGGGAAAAAGTTTCTTATGCTAATGGCAGCCACAGGTTAACCCTAAAATACCAACCCCCCCAAGGAAGTGGTTAAACTAAAAACCTATGTTAAGGAAGACCCTGCACTTAGGACGGAAGAATCCCATTCACTGCTACAGACTAGGGACCGAATGGCTAGGTAGCAGTTCTGCAGAAAAGGACCTAGGGGTTACGGTGGATGAGAAGCTGGATATGAGTCGACAGTGTGCCCTTGTTGCCAAGAAGGCTAACGGCATTTTGGGCTGTATAAGTAGGGGCATTGCCAGCAGATCGAGGGACGTGATCGTTCCCCTTTATTCGACATTGGTGAGGCCTCATCTGGAATACTGTGTCCAGTTTTGGGCCCCACACTACAAGAAGGATGTGGAAAAATTGGAAAGAGTCCAGCGGAGGGCAAAGAAAATGATTAGGGGTCTGGAGCACATGACTTATGAGGAGAGGCTGAGGGAACTGGGATTGTTTAGTCTCCAGAAGAGAAGAGTGAGGGGGGATTTGATAGCAGCTTTCAACTACCTGAAGGGGGGATCCAAAGAGGATCTAGACTGTTCTCAGTGGTACCAGATGACAGAACAAGGAGCAATGGTCTCAAGTTGCAGTGGGGAAGGTCTAGGTTGGATATTAGGAAACACTATGTCACTAGGAGGGTGGTGAAGCACTGGAATGCGTTACCTAGGGAGGTGGTGGAATCTCCTTCCTTAAAGGTTTTTAAGGTCAGGCTTGACAAAGCCCTGGCTGGGATGATTTAGTTGGGATTAGGTCCTGCTTTGAGCAGGGGGTTGGACTAGATACCTCCTGAGGTCTCTTTCAACCCTGATATTCTATGATTCTATGAATCTGGCACCCCGGGGTCTATCCCCACTCACCCCGGGAAGTCCCCTATGCCTCTCCGCTCCACCATCACCAGTCCATGCTGCTGCTGCTTCTCCTGCAGCTCTTTCTTGGGCTCTTGCTGTCTCTCACGTTCCTCTCGCTCTCTTGGACTCAGCTCCAATCTCATCCATCTCCGATCCCCTGATGGGGAACCCGATCGTGAAGACCCCCATCTGGTTGGGGACCAGACTCATGGGGATGCCTGGCTACCACTCCAGCTGCTCCCAGATCCTCTTGTAGCCCCATCTGGGTCAGGAATCTGCTACTTAGAGCGGTCTTTGTCCTCCAGCTGCACGATTAACTGGGGCTTGGTGAACTTCCCAATGCGTAAGCCTCTCTTTTTGCACAGGATTACAATGTCCTTCTTGAGGAGATGGTGATAGGCTATCACTCCGCTGTTCCCAAGTTGCTTTGGACTCAGAGGCCTGTGTGCTCTCAGCTCCTCCACGGTTTCCAGGAAGACCCCCCAGTGTGCCAGCCCTTCTTGAGGTCACCACCTCTTTGCCAGGATCGAGCTGCAGACTCCTCCGCCCCTGGGACTGCTCGCTGCAATCCCCAGGGGAACCCTGTTACTGCAAAAGTCCTTCTCGCTGGTCACACACTCCCAGGGGTTAAGCGTAGCTCCTTTGCCCCCTGAAACCGCCCCTCTCTGAGCCTTCAGCATGCCTGGTCCTTGTCAATCCCCCTTCATTTTACTGCTCCCCAGTCACTTACTGCAAGAAGCACCATTCACGGGGTGCAGTACATCCCACCTCTGCCACCAGCTGTCACGGAGTCCCCGGGCGATGCTCTGGAACTGTACAATCCCCCAAGGACTGACTCTTTCTCCATCCTATTCAACATTGACATGCAGACAATGGGCCAAGTGGAGATGGCCCACAGCTCTACCTGGCCTTCATAGGAGCAGACCACTCTCACAGGCTGAGAGGTAACTGGCCCTATTGCCCCTTCATCCATCTCAATAGACCCTCCCCTTAGACCTCTAGCCCTCAACTCCCTTGGGGTGAGATCCTGCAATGCTCTTCTTCCAGACCTGCAATTCCCTCAGCAGATCCTACCATCCTGTTCATTCTGGTGGCCAGGACTGGCTTAAGCTTGTCAAGCAAAATACCATGATTTGGACAGAAGAAACTGTTTCTTTTTGGGTGCCATTAAGCTCTTTTGATTTTTGTTAAATCAGGATAAATTTCAAATCAAATGTTTTTTTGAAATGCAAAGTTGATTTATTTTTTTTTGCGAGGTCTGGGGGTGGTGGTGGGTTAATTGGCTTTTTTGTGCATTTTTTGTCATTTTTTTTGTCAAATCTGGCTTCATCTTGAAACAAAATGTGGTTTCAAAATAGGAAGTCAAAGTGTTTTGGTTATGAGTGGTTTTATCCCTTTTGTTTTTATTTTGGTGGGGAAGGGGTTAATTGGTTAACTTTGAAAAATAACCTTCACTTGGAAACCAAAAGTCAGAATATTTCATTTTGGGGTGTTTTTGACTCTTTTTTGTGCTTGTTTTTTTCTTTTGGTTCAATCTACCTGAACTTCTACCTGAAACATCATTTCAAAACGAAAAAGCCACAACGTTTTGTTTTGAAAATATTGAAAGGAAACCTTCAGCGTTTTTCAGAATTCTCTGAATTTGTGAAGAGCTTCAATTGCCCACAAGTGCATTTTTTTCTGGTAATAAATTGTTTGTGGGAAATAATCCACCCGGCCCTGCCTCGGTCGTATTGCAATAGAAGAGTCTCTGAGTACCCCGTGTGTCTGTGGCATTGCGGTGTTGTAGTCATTACCGACAAGGTGGCTGTGCTCTGGGACGAGATCAGCTCACAGACGGAGAATAGCTGAATCTGAGCAAGATGGGGTGAAGCTGTGGGAGAATGGAAAGCATATCAAGTGGTTCGAAGCCACGGTGCTGTCTGCTTTGGTTCAAGGTGCAAAGCCAGCATAAGTCAGGTCTGACATTCAGCCATCTCTGGGGTAGAGCATAAGGGTTGTTTATACAGGTACCCCATTCCTGGTATTGAGATGTGGCCACCCCTGGGGTAGGGCAGAGGGATGTCATTGAATTGAGTGTACAGCCTCGCTTTGCTCTGTCAATACAAACATAGGTATGATTTTTTTCCTATTTGTTCATAATTACACTTAAAATTTTCTATCCCTAGCTCTGGGAGAGGACTGGGACCTAGTGGGTTACAACAGGGGGACTGGGAACCAGGACTCCTGGGTTCTATCCCTAGTTGTGGAAGGGGAGTGGGGTCTAGTGGATTGGAGCAGGGTTGGCTGAGATTCTGGACTTCTGGCTTCTACTTCCACTGTGGGAGTTTGGGCAGGATTCCTGGGCTCTATCCCAGCAGTGATCCCTCCCAGAATAGGTGGAGCAGATAATCCCTTTGCCAGTTGATCTAGGAAAGGGCGGGGAGCCAGGTAGGTGGGAAGATGTTAATGGTTTGACGATAGCTCTGGCATTGTTCTCAGTCTGCGGCTTCCCCTTCTCTGGCTGTTTGACTCGATGTACGCTGGTCCTGTGGGTAGAATCTCAGCTCCCCTCACCCCGAGGTTTGGATCCCATAGCCCGGCGAGATAGAGGATCCCAGGACGAAGGAGAGAAAAGAGTGACAGAGAGTGAGAGAGGAGAGAATCTCAGCCAAAGGTATCAGGGAAATGGGGTGTGCATGGGGGGGGGGGGAATGGTACTGGAAGCTGGGCTGAGCTGAGACAGAAAGTACGAGGGAATGAGAAAAAAAGAGTGGGGGTTCTTAGGGGCAGGGACTGCCTCTCACTGTGCATCTGCGCAGTGCCCGGGGAGACGGGGACCCTGATCTTGGCCTGAGGGGGTGGAGGGGCGTCTGCCCAGTGCCCGGGGAGACGGGGACACTGATCTTGGCCTGAGGGGGTGGAGGGGCATCTGCGCAATGCTCAGGAGAGTGCTGGGCCAGACCTCGGACTTGGTAGGAAAAATCGGTGCAGCACCTGGAGCCATCGGGGCACTGAACTTGGTCCAGGTCTGTAGGTGTAGCCAAAAATACCCATAATAAATAATTATTACCATAATGGGAAGAATGAGGACGAAGGCAAAATGAAGAGAAGAAGGGAGGGAGAAGGAGAGAAAGGAAGTTTAAATGGGAATTAATTCAGGGCTGGTCTCTGGCCTGTGGCATACAGGAGTCAGACTAGATGACCCCAATGGTCCCTTCTGAACTTAAAATCTAGGAATCTAAGGGCTTGTCTTGAAACGTGGGAGTGTCACAACTGTAGCTCCTCCGTGTTGACATGACTGACGCCTACGGGAGGGGTTCTCCTGTCATCGTAATTAATCCACCGCCCCGACAGGAAGTATCTCAGTTGATGGAACAATTCTGCCATTGACCCAGTGCTGTTTACACCAGAGGTTAGGTCAGCTTAACTACGTCACTCAGGGGTGTGCGGCTATGCTGGTGTCAGTTCTCAGTGTAGCCCAGCCCTGGAACAGAAAGAAAGAAAGAAAGAAAGAAAGAAAGAAAGAAAGAGCCCAAAGGAACGAAAGCTCGCTACGTCTGCCGCAGGGGGCATGTGGGTTGTGTTGTCATCCCTTCCTTGTCCCCCGTGTCACTCCACGCCATGCCTGTCTCCCGGCAGATGTTGGACATCATCTCGACGCTGGTGAACCTGCTGCAACCAGTGCTGTCAGTGTTGTCGGGGGCTGTGCTGTGGCAGGGCCTGTCACACTGGTACTTCCTGCTGGGCCTGCGCCTGCTGGCCATGTACTTTGCCAGTTCGCCGTGGGAGAGTGCACACCAGGATATGGCATGTGCCTGGAGCCCCGGCCAGGAGGCGGAGACCCGGACCTTCTGCACCTCGCTCTGCTACAACCGCCACTTCCTGGACCCTGTCAGGCCCACCTGGGGCTTCTCCTTCCTCATTGCCCTGCTCCCCATCACCATCATCAGAATGCTGTACCCCAAAGAGGATTATCAGGGAAAGCGGGGGCAGGAGGTTGCGGCGTCGGCCACATGCAACAGGGCCACCAAGCGCAGGTTGGTGGTAGAATCGCATGTGGCTACGAGAGCCAAGCTGGTGGGGGAACCTGACATGGCCACTAAATCCAACATGGCTGCCACGGTCCGGCCGGTGGGAGACTACAACATGGCCGCCAACACTAAGCTGGTTGGTGCGACCAATGTGTCTGCCAGATCCAATACGATTGGCATCAGTGGTGTGACCAGTTTGCCAGCAGGACCGAATATGGCCACCCGGCCGCTCTGGCATGCTGGAGTCTTCACCGTGTGCATCATTGCACTGCTGGCTACTGAAATTGGCTTCCTGTGGGCCTTGCTGGCCCGGCAGCTGCCCATGGTGTCAGGAGTTTTCTTCCGCTGCTTCCCCGGCATCCCGGCCTGACCCCCTGTCCTCGAGTGCGTCGTGCGGGGCCAGGCCGACAAGCACATGGCTCTGGTTATGTTGGCCCTCACAACCTGCATCAGCATCCTGGTCTGCCTGGCCTATGGGGGCATGTGGCTAGGCCAGGCGACCTGTTGTCGTGGGAGACAGGAGGGGGAGCGGGCCCTGTAGGTGGTACGCATGAGGGAGGGGTGTATTTGCTGTGATGAGTGTGAAGAGGGGGAGATGGGGGAAGGCAGGGTGCTGAGGGGGGACTGGGAGAGTGGGGAGTGGGATGCCGGGACGGGAGTGAACCGGGAACGGAAGGACTGGGGAGAGGTGGACAAGGGACTGGAGGATGAGAGGGGGGACCAGGAATGGAGCCTACTGGGAGGAGAGGGGAGGAGGCTGGGTAGGGGGGCAGGAGGGGAGCAGAGGTGTAGGAAGGGAGTAGGGATGGAGGGGGGAATGAGCGTGGGGAGTGGGGGGCTACAGGGATTTGTCTGAGGTGGAAGGAAAGGGGTTGGGGGATGGGAGTGGAGGCAGGGGGCAATATTGGGGGATGGGTAGAGAAAAATTTTCAACATGCCATTTTGGGGGGAGAAAAACTTGTGACTAGCTACAGAGATCTGTGTCTCGTCGGCCGGGAAGGGCTTGAAGGTTCACGATACAATTTTCAAAGGGCCTGAAATTATTCTAGGGAAGACACCCCATTTGCCAGGGTTACTAGGGCGAGGATTTCCACGGCTGTTTCGGTGGCATGAGTGTGACTGGAGAAGTATGTTTATGGGGGGCAAGACTGGCCCAGCCCCCCATTGGGGAGAAGTGGCCGGGCCAGATGTGTCAGGTGACAGCCTGCCACATGGGGTCCTAACGCTACAGAAATGTGGCTCCCTCCGAAGAGACGCTGTCATTATGACACCCAGCTCTCGTCAATAGCTAATGGGGTCCCCCTTATGCACCCCGCCGAGTGCAGGTCAGGAACAGTGGGGGGAATGATCCTTTGGGCTCCGGTCTCCAGAGCCCCTGCTAATCCCCTTAGTTCAGTCTGAGTATCCATGGCCAATGAGGGCGGCGGGAAGCGGCGGCCAGGACGTCCCTTGGCCTGCACCGCTTCCCGCAGCCCCCATTGTCCTGGAGCGTTGAACTGCTGCTAGTGGGAGCCACAATCGGCCGAACCTGCGGACGTGGCAGGTAAACAAACCGGCCTGGTCCGCCAGGGTGCTTACCCTGGCGAGCCGCGTGCCAAAGGTTGCCGATCCCTGATGTAAATTAATTGTAAACATGGGATATTTCAGTATTCATCTCTCTTTGAAATGTACTGTGAATGGTGGAGGAACAAGCAAATGGCCTTATGTTAATTAGTATAGCTAAGTACCGGTGATGGACCTCCTTCAAAGTCATCCTAATTACCTTTTGTTCCCTGAGGAATTCCAACTTGTCAAAAGACATGAAATTGCATAAAAGATCCTTGGGTCCTGATTTTGTCATCTCAGATCTGCTTAGACTTCATCAGGGGAAGTTTGAGTCGCAAGACTGATGTCCCAGTTATGCTGGTGTAAGCAGAGTCAGGATGAGCTCTACCCTGACATCTGGTGGTGAATTGTGGCGAGTTGTGGAAAAGAACTTCAGGGGCTGATCTTGTTTGCATAGGCACACCCACCCCGCCTAGCATGAGCCCACAGCAACCGAAAGTGGTTACTTTGGCTGCTGTGGGATCCCCAGTTTCTCTGTTATTGGGGCACGAAGAATAAAGTTTTGTTACCCTGATTATGTGAATCAATGACAATGAAACTGTTTTATGACAGAGGGACTCGTCATCAACTAAGTAGCACTCGCTAGACAAGGGACATGGGTTCCAACTCCCAGTGAATTGTGAGAGGCTGGGGACAGGTATTTGTATCTGATGGTATTGGCCCCTCTTTGAGGGCCTGAAATACCAATTGCTGCTTCTCCACCCCCACCCCCCCCATTGTGGAATATCAGAGCTAATTTTAATTCTATTAGGAGTCTAGTTACAGGCTGCTGAGCTGAATTCACTTTGGGCCAATGGTGCACCAGCACTGAGGCTCCCCTACTACTAGCTGAAATCACTAAAAAGTTAAAATTACCGAGTGTTGGGGGGGGCTGAAGATAGGTTGTAGAGCAGAGCAGTTTGTGGGATGACTAGGGCAGCTCATGGGACAGCTGGTGGAGTGGAGCAGTTCGCAGAACAGCTGGAGCGGATCAAGGGACGGCTGGTGGAGTGGCTCATGGTGAAGGCTGCAGCAGAACCCCATGGAGCGGCGGGGCTGTTGGCCTCGGACCATGTAAGGTGCCCCTTAACACCGCTGTGCCCCCCATCCCCTCCCCCTGGGCTGGGAGGTAAAACTCTGCAGATAAACTTTTGAACTCTGGGGCCGCACTGACCAGGGACAGAGACTTTTGGGTTGTTGGACTTTTGGGTGATTTTTGCTTTGCTGGACTCAAGAAACTTTTGGGGTGTTGGACTTTTGGGACTCTGGGTCTTTTGCTCATGGTTTGTGTTATGAATCCTGTTTGTGGTGTTTCCCCAACATAATGCCACATTGTTTCCCTCCTTTATTAAAAGGATTTTGCTACACTCAGACTCTGTGCTTGCGAGAGGGGAAGTATTGCCTCTTAGAGGCGCCCGGGGGGTGGTATGTAATTGTCCCAGGTCACTGGGAGGGGGCTCAAGCCGGTTTTGCATTGTGTTATTGAAACGGAACCCCTAGATACTGAACCCGGCCCTTGTTGCTGCCAACTCAGACGGGCAGAAGCGTTACACTGGTACGCCCTGAATATGAGATTTGGACATTGGACTATGACCTAGGAACTGAATTCTAAAGGAACTCTTTGCAACTACGAAGCTCAGCATCTCTGCTATGAATCTGAGCTTCAATGGATTGAACTCATGTCTGTCTGTATATTGATCTTTTAACCATACTCTCTCTCTTTTGTTTTTTAATAAATTTTAGTTTAGTTTATAAGAATTGTCTGTAGCGTGTATTCATTAACCTGGGAGGTGATGTGTCCGATCCTTTGGGATTGGTAGAACCTTTTCTTTTATATGATGAAATAAGATTTACAGAAATTTTCATCACATTTGATGTGGGTACCTGGATGGAGGCCTGAGGCTGGATCACTTTAAGGGAACTGTGTTGTTTGGACTTCTGAGTAACCAGTAAGGTAATAAAGAAGCTGTTTTATGCTGGTTGGTAAATCTAAGGATCGCAATATCCACCAGCTTTATGGGGCTTGTCTGTCTCATTCTTTGCAGTTCACTCTAATTGAGTGACCACAGCTGGCTCCCCACTAGGACCCCAGTCACAGTGGCGTAGTCGGCAGGTTAATTGGGTTTTTGGATCAGAACCACACACTTGTCAAAATTGAATTTTGATATTGGAGAGTTTAAGGGTTAAAAATGAGTTACAGTTTTTTTTATTATTATATGGAGATATACCTATCTCATAGAACTGGAAGGGACCTTGAAAGGTCATTGAGTTCAGTCCCCTGACATCACAGGAGGACCAAGTACCATCCCTGCCAGATTTTTGCCCTAGATCCCTAAATGGCCCCCTTGAGGATTGCACTCACAAGCCTGGGTTTAGCAGGCCAATGCTCAAACCACTGAGCTATCCCTCCTCCATGATCAAGATCCTGACAGAGAAAGCCTGGAAGAATTGTGCTCACAGAGGTGGGTCGCAAGCTGTCAGTCTCCTCCCCAAACCCCACTTTGCCTCCAGAATTTAAAAGGTGTTAAATTTATAAACAATTGTTTTTAATTTATACGGGGGGGGGGGGGGGGAGTCGCTCTCAGAGGCTGTCTATGTGAAAGGGGTCACCAGTAGAAAACTTTGAGAACCACTGCTTTAGCCAGAATCCATATTGAATGGAATGGTGTTAAACATGAAGTTATAGCTGCTGTCAAAAAGTTGTTGCCTAAGAATCTTTTGATTGGGGATGATATTAAAGCTTTGTTCAGTCAAGTTGATGCCATAAACTTGTCACAGGACAGAAATAATCCTGAACCTGTGTCTACCAGGGGCAAGGATTTGCCTATGGAGGGTTTCTCCAAATGTTTGTCTGAGGAAGATGGCTGTTTGTCTGTGCAAAGAAGCAGCGCATATGTGGGAGAAATTCCTGAGTGTCAGTCTGGTATCTCAGAAGTGAATCTGGCATTAGATAAGGCTCAGGAAGATGTTTCTCTAGAGCAAATTAAAGTTGGTGAGCAGGTTAAAGCCCTAATTGAGGAAAGAAGGGGTACAGTCTTGGTGAGTGATAAATTGTTGGCTAGTAAAGCCTGGGAAAGTCAGCCTGACCCAGGTAAAAGTGATGTGTGTAAAGTAGCTCAGTGTAAAAAGACACCATTTGTGGAAAACAGCAGCTTATCTGTTAAGGGAGGGGAAGGCAAAGAAAGTTTAGATGTGCATAGGCAGCCTCCTGAGCTGATGGTATCATTTGGTATAATTTCAAACAGTGTAAGGCAATGTGGCTTGAAGTGTCTAACTTATTGTAAGGGATTTGTGTTTAGATTGTTATTGTGTCCAGAGTTGTTACTTGTTGTGACTTGAGGTGCCTGGGGCAGCCCACACTGGAAATGCCAAGGTCAGGGCAGGCTGCAAAAACAGAGCAGATTCTCCCCAAACTGGTGGGTAACACTGAAGTTAGGCCTGGTCTACACTACGAGTTTAGGTCGACTTTAGCCGCGTTAAATCGAATTTAGCCTGGACACGTTCACACTACGAAGCCCTTTCTTTCGACTTAAAGGGCCCTTTAAACCGGTTTCTTTACTCCACCTCCGACGAGGGGATTAGCGATAAAATCGGCCTTAGGGGGTCAGAATTGGGTTAGTGTGGACGGAATTCGACGTTATTGGCCTCCGGGAGCTATCCCACAGTGCTTCATTGTGACTGCTCTGGACAGCACTCTCAACTCTGATGCACTGGCCAGGTAGACAGGAAAAGCCCCGCGAACATTTGAATTTCATTTCCTGTTTGCTGATCATGGAGAGCACAGGTGACCATGCAGAGCTCATCAGCACAGGTAACCATGATGGAGTCCCAGGATCGCAAAAGAGCTCCAGCATGGACAGAACGGGAGGTACGGGATCTGCTTGCCATATGGGGAGATGAATCAGTGCTAGCTGAACTCCGAAGCAGCAAACAAAATGGCAAAATATTAGAAAAGATCTCCAAGGCCATGAAGGACAGAGGCCATAACAGGGACGCACAGCAGTGCCGCGTGAAAATTAAGGAGCTAAGGCAAGCCTACCACAAAGCCAGAGAAGCAAACGGAAGGTCCGGGGCAGAGCCGCAAACATGCCGCTTCTACGCGGAGCTGCATGCAATTCTAGGGGGTGCAGCCACCACTACCCCAACCGTGTGCTATGACTCCCTCACTGGAGAAACACACAGGGAAGCGGGTTCGGGGTACGAGGAAGATGAGGATGAAGATAATGTAAATAGCTCACAGCAGCAAGGAAGCGGAGAAACCGGTTTCCCCAACAGCCAGGATATGTTTATCACCCTGGACCTGGAACCAGTAACCCCAGAACTCACCCAAGACCCTGTGGGGACACAGGGGACCTCTGGTGAGTGTACCTTTGTAAATATTACACATGGTTTAAAAGCAAGCGTGTTTAATGATTAATGATTAATTTGCCCTGGCAATCGCGGCCAGTACAGCTACTGGAAAAGTCTGTTAACGTGTATGGGGATGGAGCGGAAATCCTCCAGGGACATCTCCAGAAAGCTCTCCTTCATGTACTCCCAAAGCCTTTGCAAAAGGTTTCTGGGGTGGGCTGCCTTATCCCGTCCGCCATGGTAGGACACTTTACCACGCCAGGCCAGTAGCACGTAGTCTGGAATCATTGCATAACAAAGCATGGCAGCGTATGGTCCCAGTGTTTGCTGGCATGCAGACAACATCCATTCCTTATCGCTCTTTGTTATCCTCAGGAGAGTGATATCATTCACGGTCACCTGGTTGAAATGGGGCAATTTTATTAAGGGGACATTCAGAGGTGCCCCTTCCTGCTCTGCTGAACAGAAATATTCCCCGCTGTTTGCCACGCGGTGGGGGGGAGGGGTGAAGTGATCATCCCAGAGAATTGGGTGTGTGGGGGAGGGGAATTTGTTGGGTTTGTGCTGCACGTTAACCCTGAAACCGCAGCCCCTCCTTTTACATTGCAAACCCATTTTAAATGGCCAACCCAACGGGTGCTTGGTATGGTTAATGAGAGCAGTACTGTTTGAAACCATCCCCACATGTTAACAAGGTTAAAAAAGCCAAAAGACTGTGTCTTACCATGGCTGCCTGCAAGCTGAAATCTGTGGCCTGGCACTGCGTGAGTGATCTCTCACACCAAACCGGCAGGCCCTCAATATAAGATGAAAAATGCGACCTTGTAACGAAAGCACATGTGCTGTGTGATGTGAACAGCAAAATGTAACGTGAAAGAGTGTACCCATTGTTCTCTAAAATGTATCTTTTTTAACTACCTCTCCCTTTTCCTCCACCAGCTGCAAATCTCTCTCCTTCACAGAGGCTAGTGAAGATTCGAACCCGGAAGCGAAGGACGCGTGATGAAATGTTTACAGAACTACAGACTGCCTCCCACGCTGACAGAGCACAGCAGAATGCGTGGAGGCAGTCAATTACCGATTATAGAAAAGCCCAATATGAGCGAGAGGAGAGGTGGCGTGCAGAATCGCGGGCTGAAGAGCAGAGGTGGCGTGCTGAATCGCGGGCTGAAGAGGAGAGGTGGCGTCAGCTTGCACACAGAAGGCAAGAGTCGATGCTCCGGCTGCTGGAGCATCAAACTGATATGCTCCAGCGTATGGTTGAGCTGCAGGAAAGGCAGCAGGAGCAGAGACCGCCGCTACAGCCCCTGTGTAACCAACAGCCCTCCTCCCCAAGTCCCATTGCCTCCTCACCCAGATGCCCAAGAACTCGGTGGGGGGGCCTCCGGCCACCCAGTCACTCCACCCTAGATGATTTCCCGACCAATAAGTGTTAAAGTCTTAAAGTTTTAAACTGCAGTGTGTCCTTTTCCTTCCCTCCTCCCCCACCCATCCCGGGCTACCTTTGCAATTATCCCCCTAGTTGTGTGATGAATTAATAAAGAATGCATGACTGTGAAGTAACAATGACTTTATTGCCTCTGCAAGTGGAACTTAAAGGGGGGAGGGTAGGGGAGGGTGGGGTGGCTGGTTTACAGGGAAGTAGAGTTAACCGGGTGGGTGGGGGGTTGGAGATTTCATCAAGGAGAAACAAACAGAAGTTTTACACCGTAGCCTGGCCACTCACAAAACTAGTTTTCAAAGCTTCTCTGATGCGCACCGCGCCATGCTGTGCTCCTCTAACCGCCCTGGTGTCTGGCTGCGCGTAATCAGCGGACAGGCGATTTGCCTCTACCTCCCACCCCGCCATAAATGTCTCCCCCTTACTCTCACAGATATTGTGGAGCGCACAGCAAGCAGCAATAACAATGGGGATATTCTTTTCGCTAAGGTCTGAGCGAGTCAGTAAGCTGCGCCAGCGCGCTTTTAAACGCCCAAATGCACATTCCACCACCATTCGGCACTTGCTCAGCCTGTAGTTGAACAGGTCCTGACTCCTGTCCAGGCTGCCTGTGTACGGCTTCATGAGCCATGGCATTAAGGGGTAGGCTGGGTCCCCAAGGATCACGATAGGCATTTCAACATCCCCAACGGTTATTTTCTGGTCCGGGAAGAAAGTCCCTTCCTCCAGCTTTCGAAACAGAACAGAGTGCCTGAAGACGCGAGCATCATGTACCCTTCCCGGCCAGCCCACGTTGATGTCGGTGAAACGTCCCTTGTGATCCACCAGGGCTTGCAGCAGCATTGAAAAGTACCCCTTGCGGTTTATGTACTCGGTGGCTTGGTGCTCCGGTGCCAAGATAGGGATATGGGTTCCGTCTATCGCCCCACCACAGTTTGGGAATCCCATTGCAGCAAAGCCATCCACTATGGCCTGCCCGTTTCCCAGAGTCACTACCCTTGATATCACCAGGTCTTTCATTGCCCTGGCTACTTGGATCACAGCAGCCCCCACAGTAGATTTGCCCACTCCAAATTGATTCCCGACTGACCGGTAGCTGTCTGGCGTTGCAAGCTTCCACAGGGCTATCGCCACTTGCTTCTCAACTGTGAGGGCTGCTCTCATCCTGGTATTCTGGAGCTTCAGGGCAGGGGAAAGCAAGTCACAAAGTTCCATGAAAGTGCCCTTACGCATGCGAAAGTTTCGCAGCCACTGGGAATCGTCCCACACCTGCAGCACGATGCGGTCTCACCAGTCTGTGCTTGTTTCCCGGGCCCAGAATCGGCGTTCCACGGCATCTACCTGCCCCAGGAACAACATGATTTCAACATTGCTGGGGCCTGTGCTTTGTGAGAGGTCTATGTCCATGTCCATTTCATCATCACTCTCGTCGCCGCGCTGCAATCGCCTCCTCGGCTGGTCCTGGTTTTGCTTTGGCATGTCCTGGCTCTGCATATACTCCAGGACAATGCGCGTGGTGTTCATAGTGCTCATAATTGCCGCGGTGATCTGAGAGGGCTCCATGATCCCAGTGCTAGCTATGGCGCCTGGTCTGAAAAAAGGCGCGAAACTAGTATCTGACGGACCTGGGGAAGGAGGGAGGGAGGGAGGGAGGGAGGGGCGAGTGACGACATGGCGTACAGGTACAGGGAATTAAAATCAACAAAGGTGGCTGTGCATCAGGGAGAAACACAAACAACTGTCACACAGAATGCCCCCCCCCCCCGAGATTGAACTCCAAAGCCTGGGTTTAGCAGGCCATTTATTTGACGGAGGGAGGGGGAAGCAAATGAATACAGAACAAATCTATTTTTGACATCTTAAGACGACGGTGCAGCATGACTGATAGCCCTCGGCATTTTCTGGGTGCTTGGCAGCAAATACTGGGCGCTTGGCAGTTAGCCTTCAGGCCTATTGCACGATCTGCTGCTCAGGGAAGACTCTGCTAACGTACGATGAGCCAACAGGGCGCTTGGCAGAAAATGGCATACTACGACTGATAACCATCATCATCAAGACAGTTCCATAGGACTAAGCATGTCTGCCCAGGTACCCATGATCGACAGCCACTGCTGTACGACGAGGACGGTTACCAGTTGTAATAAACCAACTACTGCCAAAAGGCAAAAGGCAAGGGGCTGGTGCAATGCAGCCCCACGGCTGCCGGCACCCAGATCGCCAATGAAGGCTACCAGTCATGCTGCACCGTCTACCGCCAAAAGGCAGTTAGCTGCTGCTGCTGTGTAGCAATGCAGTCCCACGTCTGCCGGCACCCGGATGACATATGGTGACGGTGAGCTGAGCTGAGCGGGCTCCATGCTTGCCGTGGTATGTTGTCTGCACAGGTAACCCAGGTAAAAAGGCGCGAATCTATTGTCTGCCGTTGCTGTGACGGAGGGGGAGGGGCGTGACGACATGTACCCAGAACCCCCCGCGGCACTGTTTTGCATCATTCGGGCATTGGGATCTCAACCCATAATTCCAATGGGCGGCGAAGACTGCGGGAACTGTGGGATAGCTACCCATAGTGCAATGCGCCGGAAGTCAACGCTTGCCTCGGTACTGTGGACGCGGTCCGCCGACGTTATTCACTTAGAGCATTTTATGTGGGGACACACACAATCGGCTGTATACAACCGATTTCTATAAAACCGGCTTTTATTAATTCGATCTAATGTCGTAGTGTAGACATACCCTTAGACTCACCAACCTGTCACAAACTGAGCTCCTGATCCCCCACACTGGTTATCGAGAAGCTGAAAAAAGCAATCACACAGCCCCCTTTACTGCATTCCAGTTCTCTGGCTCCCAACCAGCACCTAGGTCCAGTACAGGGAGAAGTTATCTAAAAACTCTGCTCACTCTACAAAATGTTCTTCTGACCCTAGGGCCAGCCATATTGTCAGGTCAATATTAGTTTGGCTCTTACTCAAAATACCAACCTGCCGGCCAATCCTTTAGTCTGTAAAACTAAAGGTTTATTAGAAAAGAAAAGAACAGGAAGAAAGTTGTTAAATGGTAAAGCACTCAGATACATACCTAAGACTTCAAAGTCCATAGATCAAGTTCTTAGCAGTATTGGTGAGTTTGCTGGCTGGAAAGTCCCTCTAGAAGACATCCAAAGCTTGGATGGGTCATTCAGTCCTTTATTTAGTGCTTTAATTTGTAGAAAAGTTCCTCCAGAGGTAAGAAGCAGGATCGAGATAAACTGGAGATGGTGCAGCTGCCTTTTTATATCCTTTACCATGTGGCTCGTACATCCTCTGTCCCAAACACAAGCTCACAGCACGTGGGCATGGAAAAGCTTTTGGAGTCCTCTGTCCCTATATGTCCTGCTGACTCATAGGTGCAACCCCTGGCTTCTCTCAATGGGTTCATTGTACAGCTCATTGCCTTTAATAGGCCATCAAGCAGGCTGGATCGTGCTGACGCCAGTCTGTCTGGGGATGTCACCCAGATACACAGCACAAGTTGGACATACAAATATACCACACAGATTTATAACTCACAATACCAAGATGATATGTAGATATAAATATGATTATCATATTTAGTGAATTATAACTTCTCCACTGATACCTTACAGGGCATATCTGGTAAGATTCATTGCAATTTTATAATATTGCTATCAATAATATCATAATAAAGTGTCTCACATATTCCATACAGTGTCACACTTGTATCAATAAAAAGGTGCCCTGTTTTGGAAAGAGTACTGCGTGTGACAATCATGTATCAGAGCGGTGTATCCGTGTCTTCCAAATATTTCTTAGCCACCCTGCAAACCCATACCTAAGGGAGAACAGATTAAGGGGGCATTAGGTGGGCTATTCTGGGGACACCCCAAAACCTGTTTTTGGGGTAACATGTGGAAGCTAATATCCTAGCCCCCAGCACAGCCTGATACATAAATTTTTAGGTGAGACTGTTGTCCCACAAACTTATACAGGATCGTTTTAGGGGTCAAGACAAAGATGCCACATTTATTATTAATCTGTAACTATTAGCAAATACCTTAATGCTTATACACATACACTCACACACACACACACACACACACACACACACACACACACACACACACACACACACACACCAAAATGTTCTGCAGCTGCTGGATAGTTACCAGTCCTGATTGTAGTTTGAGTTCGCAGCTTGGGATCGGAGCTCGTGACAGCTAACTGGCCAGGAAAGCTGAGCACGAGGAGGAGCCGGGTCTCTGTCGGGCGCGCACCGATGCTCCTTGATGTTGATAGCAGAACGTTACCCAAAGTCTCTCATCTCACCCTTCCTTTTTTATAGGAGTTTAGTTTGGATTCAAAGTTCCTAGGTCTTGCTGTGTCACGCCGCCTCTGGGTTTGGTGCTTGATCACCCGTCAATTGCAGGCGTGACTGTCAGCCTGGGACCTGGCTTTGATCTTCCTTCTGTTGTTTCTTTTTAGGGTGGATGCTTCTTGCTTGAGTTAGGGCTGTTGCTGGAGGTTGATTCTATCACCCATACATCCCTCATTCACACATCTCAACTAGACTAATAAAATTACAGCAGGGTTTGCAACAATGAAGGTTGCAGCAAGCCCTTACAAAATGGAGTAAGCGTTTTAAAATGGGGTTTGAATTACAATATGGCACAGAAGTTACAATGTAGGCAAAATGGCAAGTGTAATGAAAGTTACAATGTAGGCAAAATGGCAGGTGTAATGAAATGGTGAACAGAAGTTACAATGGTACAGGATAACTAAAAACAATTTCATTCATGAGTCCTACAAGACGGGACCCCTGTGACCACTTTGTGTGACCTCCTGTATAACCCAGGCCACAGGACTACCCTGAATTAATTCCTCTTGGAACTAGGGCTTTTAGAAAACCTTTCCTCTAGATTTAAAAATGGCCAGTGATGAAATATCCACCACCTCCATTGGCAGGTGTGACGAAGTGGGGATTTTCTTGTTTTTCCTTGTTTTTTCAATGGTTTGCATGCAGAGGGAGTGGGACTCAGTGTGCCTGGGTGTTACAGGTTTAACGAGGTGAGGGGAGAGGGAGTTTGTTGTTACAGAGGGCCAGCGAGGGAATTTGGGACCCCAGCCGATGGCCTGGAGGATGGAGACCCCAGCAACTGGTGACCTGATGACCCGGAGACCCAGCTCAGGAGTTGCATCCGGTTCTGGCCAGTGGGAGGACAATGGGCTGTAAAAAGATGACCCCGGTGACCTAACCAGCTGGTTCCAGCCAGAGGGGCCAGAGGACAGAAGAGAGGAGATGAGGCCCAGGCGTCCCGGTTTACAACCCTGTTTACCTGGAGAGAAGACAATGGACAGAGGCGGGGCCTGGAGCCGGTGATCTCAGATGCCCAGCTGGGAAGCAGGGGGGCTCTAGGCTGGAGAGGGGGAGCAGGCAGAGCCCACCTGGATGCAGAGAGACTGGGATGTGCTGGGCTGAGGGAGGCCAGGCCTGAGGCCCTGAGAGTTTCCTGTGCTGTGTTCAACCCTCAATAAACCCTCCTGTGTTACGCCGGCTGAGAGTCACTCCGGTCTAGAGAACAGGGTTGCATCAACCCCTTCGGGGGGTGGAGGCCCTGGGGGTCCAGTGCAAGTGGACTCCCTGTGGGGGCCCACGGCAGAGACAGGCATGCTAAGGCTCAGAGAGGTGCGGCTCAAGGAGGTGGAGGGGCCTGACCCCAGGAGAGAGTGGACCCCCGAGAAGGGCTGTCTCACTGAAAGGGGCACCCCCCACGGACCGCACGGGGCCAAGATCTGTGAGTCCGTGACAACGTGGTAGCAGAGGATGGTTCGTGGATGCACCCTGTAGACGTTGGCTGCGGGCGCAGGCGCTTTGCAGTGAGTGGCTGCCAGCGATAGAACGAGGGTATTGAACGGAACCAGCCTGGAAATGGCCTAGAACCAGCTCCGTAAGAGCGACCTGGCACGTCTGTGCAGAGAGAGGGGGCTGAGCATGGGGAGGCTCACTAAGGAGCGGCTGATTGCTCAGCTTGTAGAGAATGACCTGTCTGAGGCGCAGGCTCCAGACCCCAGGGGGGCTCCCGGGGTGCCTGGAGAGCTGGCGAGTAGCCGTGGGGGCAGTCTGTGTAGTAACTGGGAGTGTATCAGACCCGACTCCCCAGTCAGCACAGGGAGACCCCAGTTGGGTTCCTCCCTAGAGGAGCTGCGGAGACTGGAGCTGGAGCTGAAAGCAAAGGAGCTGGAGCTGGAGGAGCGGAGACTGGTGGACAGAGAGAGAGAACGAGCGGACCGTGCAGAACAGCGGAAGCACGAGTTGGAGTTGGAGGAGAGACGGGCCAATGCCGGGGGGTAAGTGGGGAAGGGCCCCGAGACGCCGGTGTTGGGGGGAGTCTAGACACCAAACTGCTGTCCCAGTTCAAGGGGGGGCGGATATTAATGCCTACCTCACAGCCTTTGAGAAGGCTTGTGATCTGAACCAGATTGACCCCGCAGACAGGCTCCGCAGTCTGACCCCCCTGCTGGGTCCCAAAGCCATACAGGCGTTCAGCCAAATGGATGGTGTTGAGACGGGGGACTACGACCTGTTCAAACAGGCTTTGCTGCTGAAGTTTGAACTGACTCCCGAGGCGTACAGGAAACGATTCCGGGGTGTGCGCAAGACCCCAGGTGTCTCTTACAAGGAGGTCGCCAACCTGCTGGGGGAATATCTCCGTAAGTGTGGGAAGGGCGCAGGGGCCACTACCGCAGAGGATGTGTATAACCTGGTGGGGTTGGAGCAGCTGTATGACATCTGCCCTCCGGACCTTAAGATGTGGCTAGTGGACCGGAAGCCCAAAGATCTGCGCAGTGCAGGGGCACTGGCAGATGAATTCGTGGACAGCAGATCGGGGGCGGGGGGGAGACCCACATCAGGGACTCATAAGGGGAGTCACCCAGAGACCTCTCCAAGGTGGGACTCCAGGAAGCCCAACTCAGGGGTGCCCGGGACTGCCGGGGCGGGGCGACCCCCCTCGTGGGACTTGAGGGACATGAGGTGTAATTACTGTGGCCAAAAGGGGCACCAGGTGGCACAGTGCCTGAAGATGAAGGAAATGGCAGCCAAGCAGAACCCGCGGGGTGTTAACTGGGTGGAAGCCCACCGAGAGGGGGCACCGCCGGGCCCAGGGGCTGCAGTCGAGAGGGCTGTGCCAGGGGGAGGGGACCGCCAGGCCAGGCCAGCAGGGGAAGGCGGGGCCCCAGGTCCAGAGCACCCGTACCCAATCCGCCAGGTGAGCGTGGGACAGGCCCCGGGGGACAATCGCCACATCATCCCCATTGAGGTGGGGGGAAGACGTGTCCAGGGGTTCTGGGACACGGGCGCAGAGGTGACGCTGGCGCGGTCCGAGGTGGTGGACCCAGACCAGCTAGTGCCCGATGCCTACATGACCCTGAGGGGAGTGTTTGGGCCCCCCGTTTTAAGGTGCCTGTAGCGAGGATACACCTGAAATGGGGGGGCTAAGGAGGGACCCAAAGAGGTCGGGGAGCACGACCACCTGCCTACCGAGGTGCTAATGGGTAATGACTTGGAGAACTGGCCGGATGGCACTCAGAGCGCCCTGGTCCTTATCCGGAGCCAGAGCCAGTGAGGGGATGCGGGACCTCCCAAAGTGGGGGACCAAAGCACTGAGGGTAGGGCTCGACAGTGCTGGGCCGGAGCCTCCATCCCAAAGGGGGAAAACTGCGGCACCACCAGCCAGGGCTGTATCCTCCGACCCAGCAGCTGAATTCCAGATGGAGCTACAGGTGGATCCCTCCTTGGAGATGGCCCACAGCTCTGCCTGGCCTTCATAGGAGCAGACCACTCTCACAGGCTGAGAGGTAACTGGCCCTATTGCCCCATCATCCATCTCAATAGACCTTCCCCTTAAACCTCTAGCCCTCAGCTCCCGTGGGGTGAGATCCTGCAATGCTCTTCTTCCAGACCTGCAATTCCCTCAGCAGATCCTGCCGTCCTGTTCGTTCTGGTGGCCAGGACTGGCTTAAGCTTGTGTGACGGAGCAGGGAGCAGGGAGGATTTGACCTGGGAATGTAGCCTGGGAGTTACATTGAGCTACCTGAGCTGTAACCTGAGCCAGGAAGGGGGGTGGGAGAAGTGACACCTTCTGCCTGGGAGACAGAACAAAGGAGAGGAGGAGCAGAGGGGAGGGGGAAGAAAGCTGCTGGAGGGTTTTTGGGAGTTTTTTCAGTTTTGGGCTGTGAGGTGCAACGCAGGAAACCCCAAGCTGGGGTCTAAGCTCCCCGCACTCCCCAAAAGGACTTGACTGAGGGGTCCTGGTTGTATCTACAAGCTCTGCTGTAGACTGTGTTCCTGTTGTCCAATAAACCTTCCGTTTTACTGGCTGGCTGAGAGTCACGGTGAATCGCAGGAAGAGGGGTACAGGGCCCTGAGTCCCCCACACTCCGCGACAACTGGTGGCAGGGGTGGGATCTACTGCACCCCGTGGACGGCGCTTCCTGCAGTAAGTGACTGGGGAGCAGTAAAACGAAGGGGGATTGACGGGGACCAGGCGTGCTGAAGAGTCAGAGAGAGACGGTTATCACCCCTGGGAGTGTGTGACCAGTGAGAAGGACTTTTGCAGTAACAGGGTCCCCCGGGGGATCGCAGCGAGCGGTCCCAGGGCGGAGGAGGCTGCAGCTCGACCCTGGCAGAGAGGTGGTGACCCGAAGAAGGGCTGGCACACTAGGGGTCTCCCGAGAACGGTGGAAAGCGGAGAGCACAGGCCGGCGAGTGGCCAGCAGGAGGATGTATGCTAAACGCCTCAAGAGCGACCTGGTGGAGCTGTGCAGGCAGAGGGGGCTGCGCATTGGGAGGTCCACCAAAGAACAGCTCATTGCCCAGCTGGAGGAGAGGGATTGCTTGGATCAACCAAGCCCTGTCCCTGAGGGAAGCCGCCCGGCGGATGCAGCGTGGGCCCCGGGGCCCAACCTGGCTGGGAGGGAGCAGACTGCTGCCGAGGACATCCCGAGACCCTGCCTACCTGTGCCTAGGGGAAGGGTTGGGGGAAGCCCAGCAAATACCGAGGGCACCCTGACCCTGGCGGCCAGCAGGGGATTGTCCCGGCGGAGCTCCCCGTCCCTGGAACGGATGCGGCTGGAATGTGACAGGGAGATGAGACGGGAAGAGCTTGAGTTAAGGAAGCAAGAACTGAAGCAGGAGCGGGAAGAGAAGGAGAACCAACGTCAGCATGAGCTGGAACTGGCCAGGCTGAGGAGCAGTGAGGCCCCGGCTGCGGTGAGCGAGGGGGGACCCAAGACTGCAAAGAGCTTTGGTAAGTGCTTCCTGGCCCAGCGTAAGGAGGGGGAGGACATGGATACCTTCCTGACGGCCTTTGAGAATACCTGCGAGCTGCTCCAGGTTGACCCTGCAGACAGGCTCCAGTTTCTCATCCCCTCACTGGACTCCACAGCCGTGGAGGTGTACAGCCGACTGAAAGGGGCGGAGACAGGGGACTACGAACTGTTCAAAAAGGCCCTGCTCCGCGAGTTTGGGCTGACCCCTGAGACGTACTGGAAAAGGTTCCGGAGTCAGCGTAAAACCCGTGAGGTCACATACCTACAACTGGCCAACCGGGCGCAGGGGTATGCCCGCAAGTGGACAGCTGGGGCCCAAACTAAAGAAGACCTGCTTGACCTAGTCATACTGGAGCACGTGTATGAGCAGTGCCCATCTGACCTGAGGCGATGGTTGATGGACCAAAAACCAGAGAACCCGCAGCATGCAGGCCAGCTGGCCAACGAGTTTGTGAACAGTCGGGCAGGGGATAACAGGGAGGAGTCCCAAAGGAGCAGACCCGCCACAACGCAGAGAGAGAGTCACCATGGGACCTCCCAGCGAGGAAATATGGAGAACCCTCACCAAAGGGGAACATCCAACGTCAGGTCCATCCGAACCACTCGAGGGGACCCACGGGACATGGGCTGCTATCACTGTGGCCAGAGAGGCCACATACGGGCCCAGTGCCTCAGGCTCAGGGACAGACTGAGCAGACCGAACCCACAGAGGGTTGACTGGGTAGAGACCCAGCCGGGTGAGAGGCAGCGCTCCCAGGGAAGGGGGGCTGGCAGAGTACCACCTGCTAAGGAGGGAGGAGGGCCCCAGGCCAGCTCCTCTGGGGGGCTGGATTCTTCTGACTCCGGGTTTTTGGTTTACAGGGTGGGCGCGGGGCTGTCCCTGCGGAGCGAGTACCTTGTTCCCCTGGAGGTGGATGGGAGGAAGGTCAATGGATACTGGGATACGGGCGCAGAGGTGACGCTGGCCCGGCCCGAGGTGGTGGCCCCAGATCGGGTGGTGCCCGACACCTACCTGACCCTGATGGGGGTGGGCGGGACCCCATTCAAAGTGCCTGTGGCGAAGGTACACCTGAAGTGGGGGGCCAAGGAGGGCCCCAAGGACGTGGGGGTGCACTACCATTTGCCCACTGAGGTGTTGATGGGGGGGGACCTGGAGGACTGGCCAAGCAACCCCCGGGTGCCCTGGTTGTGACCCGTAGTCAGAGCCGGCGAGGGGCACTGCTCCCTGACCTTGGGGAGGGTACCTTGCCCGAGGCGCAGGACCCTAACCCGGTGGGGAGGGAACACCCAGGGACACAGCTCAGAGAGGCTGCGGCCTCAGACTCAGCCGGCGAGAGAGAGCAGGTGGCCATCCCTGTCCCAGCTGCTGAGTTCCAGGCCGAGGTGCAGAAAGATCCCTCCTTGCGGAAGATAAGGGACCTGGCCGACCTCGGTGCGGTACAGACCATGGGGAGGGGTGGCCGGAAAAGGTTCCTGTGGGAGAAGGGGTTCCTGTATCGAGAATGGGCTCCCCCAGGGGAAGTGGAGTCCTGGGGGGTCAGGAGGCAGCTGGTTGTTCCCCAGAAGTTTCGCCACAGGCTACTGTACCTGGCCCATGACATCCCTCTCGCAGGGCACCAGGGAATCCGGCGCACCAGGCAGAGGCTGCTGCAGAACTTTTACTGGCCTGGGGTCTTTACCAACGTCCGACAGTACTGCCGATCCTGTGACCCCTGTCAGAGGGTGGGGAAGGCCAGGGACAAGGGGAAAGCACCGTTGAGGCCTTTGCCCATCATAGAGGAGCCTTTCCAGAAGGTGGCCATGGACATAGTGGGACCTCTCAGCAAGACGACCCGGTCAGGGAAGAAATACATTCTGGTGGTGGTAGATTTCGCCACCCGCTACCCCGAGGCAGTGCCTTATCGTCCATCGAAGCAGACACTGTGGCAGATGCGCTGCTGACCATTTTCAGCCGAGTGGGGTTTCCCAAGGAAGTCTTAACAGACCAAGGGTCCAACTTCATGTCGGCCCTACTCCGGTGCTTGTGGGAGAAATGTGGGGTCCGGCACACCTGGGCCTCAGCCTATCACCCCCAATCCAACGGGCTGGTGGAGAGGTTCAATGGGACGCTAAAGATGATGCTGAAAACATTTATGAATCAGCACCCGCAGGACTGGGACAAGTACTTACCTCACCTGCTGTTCGCATACAGGGAGGTACCCCAGGAGTCTACCGGGTTTTCGCCTTTCGAACTGTTATATGGAAGGCGGGTAAGGGGGCCCCTGGACCTGATGAGAGACGAATGGGAGGGGAAGGCCATTCCTGATGGAGAGTCGGTGGTGGAGTATGTCCTGACCTTCCGGGAGCGACTTGCCGAGCTCATGGGCCTGGCCAGGGAGAATCTGGCCAGAGCCCAGAGGAAGCAGAAGGTCTGGTATGACCGCACAGCACGGGCCCGCGCCTTCGCCACTGGGAATCAGGTGATGGTCCTCATCCCCGTGAGGAAGAACAAACTCCAGGCCGCATGGGAAGGGCCCTTCAAGGTTGTCAAGCAACTAAACGAGGTAAACTATGTGGTGGAGCTGTCGAACCGGGCACACCACCACCGTGTACCATGTGAATATGATGAAGCCATATCACGACAGAGGGAATGTGGTGTTGGCTGTGTGTGGACACTGGGAGGGGCAGGGAGATGACCCTTTAGTAGATCTATTCCCTGGGACAAGAGCTGGTTCCCCCCTGGAAGCAATTCCCCTCTCTGATCGGCTGAGCCCAGCCCAGCAAGCTGAGATCAGAGGGGTGCTGCATTTGTACCGACAGCTGTTTTCCAACCAGCCGGGACGCACTAATCTGACTGTCCACCGGGTGCAGACAGGATCGCACCCGCCTATAAAATGCCCCCCCTTCTGAGTCCAGGGAAAACTGCTCAGGACCTGGAAAGAGAGGTCGGGGACATGCTGGCTTTGGGGGTGATCCAGCCATCTTCCAGCCCTTGGGCCTCGCCGGTGGTGCTGGTCCCCAAAAAGGACGGGTCGATCCGGTTCTGCGTGGACTATCGCAAGCTCAATGCCATCACTGTAGCCGATGCCTACCCCATGCCCAGGCCTGACGAGCTCCTAGACAAGCTGGGAGGCGCTCAGTACCTTACCGCCATGGATCTTACAAAGGGCTACTGGCAAGTGCCGCTGGATGCAGAGGCCAGGCTGAAATCGGCCTTTATCGCCCCTCTGGGGCTCTATGAGTTCCTGACCCTGCCTTTCGGCCTCAAGGGCGCGCCGGCCACCTTCCAGCGCCTGGTGGATCAGCTACTGAGGGGGATGGAGAGTTTTGCCGTGGCGTATATTGACGACATCTGTGTCTTTAGCCAGACCTGGGAGGACCATGTGTCCCAGGTTAGACAAGTGCTGGACCGACTCCAGGAGGCTGGGCTGACCGTAAAACCGGAGAAGTGCAAGGTGGGGATGGCTGAGGTATCCTACCTGGGCCACCGGGTGGGGAGCGGCTGCCTAGAGCCAGAACCAGCCAAAGTGGAGGTGATCAGAGACTGGCCCACCCCGCAAACCAAAAAGCAGGTCCAAGCCTTTATTGGGATGGCGGGAGACTATCGAAGGTTCGTGCCCCACTTTAGCTCCATAGCCGCCCCCATCACTGGACTGTGCAAGAAGGGGAAGCCAGACAAGGTGGTCTGGACCGAGGAGTGCCAGGAGGCTCTCCGGGCGCTGAAGGAGGCTCTGGTCAGCGGCCCAGTTCTGGCAAACCCAGACTTTGACAAGCCCTTTATGGTGTTCACCGATGCCTCAGACACGGGACTGGGGGCGGTGTTAATGCAGGAGGATGAAAAGGGGGAGAGACACCCGATCGTGTACCTGAGCAAGAAGTTGCTACCCCGGGAGCAGAACTATGCGGCCATCGAGAAGGAATGCCTGGCCATGGTGTGGGCCCTCAAGAAACTAGAGCCCTATCTCTTTGGGCAACACTTCACCGTGCACACCGACCACTCTCCCCTGACCTGGCTGCACCAGATGAAAGGAGCCAACGCCGAGCTCCTGAGGTGGAGCCTGCTCCTGCAGGATTATGACATGGACGTGGTCCATGTGAAGGGAAGTGCCAACCTGATAGCGGACGCGTTGTCCCGGAGACGGGGCCCTGAACTTCCCCAGGTCACTGGGCAGAGTGACCCCGCTCAGTTCAGTCTCGAAGGGGGGAGAGATGTGACGGAGCAGGGAGCGGGGCAGATTTGACCTGGGAATGTAGCCTGGGAGTTACATTGAGCTACCTGAGCTGTAACCTGAGCCAGGAAGGGGGGTGGGAGAAGTGACACCTTCTGCCCCGGAGACTGAACAAAGGAGAGGAGGAGCAGAGGGGACGGGGGAGAGAGCTGCTGGAGGGATTTGGGAGTTTTCAGTTTTGGGCTGGGAGGTGCAACACAGGGAACCCCAAGCTGGGGTCTAAGCTCCCTGCACTCCCCAAAAGGACTTGACTGAGGGGTCCTGGTTGTATCTACAAGCTCTGCTGTAGACTGTGTTCCTGTTGTCCAATAAACCTTCTGCTTTACTGGCTGGCTGAGAGTCACGGTGAATCGCAGGATGCCGGGGGTACAGGGCCCTGAGTCCCCCACACTCCGTGACAGCTTGTCAAGCGAAATACCATGATTTGGGCAGAAGAAACTGTTTCTTTTTGGGTGCCTTTAAGCACTTTTGATTTTTGTTAAATCTGGATAAATTTCAAATCAAAACGTTTTTTGAAATGTAAAGTTGAAATATTTATTTTTGCGAGGGCTGGGGGGGTTAATTGGCTTTTTTGTGCATTTTTTGTCATTTTTTTTGTCAAATTTGGCTTCATCTTGAAACAAAATGTGGTTTCAAAATAGGAAGTCAAAGTGTTTTGGTTATGAGTGGTTTTATCCCTTTTGTTATTTTTTGGAGGGGAAGGGGTTAATCAGTTAACTTTGAAAATGAACCTTAATTTGGAAACCAAAAGCCAGAATATTTAATTTTTGGGTGTTTTGACCTTTTTTTGTGCTTCTTTTTTTCTTTTGGTTCAATCTACCTGAATTTCTACCTGAGAAGCCATTTCAAAATGAAAAAGCCACAACGTGTTGTTTTGAAAATCCTGAAAGGAAACCTTCAGCGTTTTTCAGAATTCTCTGAATTTATGAAGAGCTTCAGTTGCCCACAAGTGCATTTTTTTCTGGTAATAAATTGTTTGTGGGAAATAATCCACCCGGCCCTGCCTCGGTCGTATTGCAATAGAAGAGTCTCTGAGTACCCCGTGTGTCTGTGGCATTGCGGTGTTGCAGTCATTACTGACAAGGTGGCTGTGCTCTGGGACGAGATCAGCTCACAGACAAAGAATAGCTGAATCTGAGCAAGAAGGGGTGAAGCTGTGGGAGAATGGAAAGCATATCAAGTGGTTCGAAGCCACGGTGCTGTCTGCTTTGGTTCAAGGTGCAAAGCCAGCATAAGTCAGGTCTGACATTCAGCCATCTCTGGGGTGGAGCATAAGGGCTGTTTATACAGGTACCCCTTTCCTGGTATTATGCTATGTTATGCTTATAAGAAGCACATGGGATTTTTTTCAGGGGAAAAGGCAATACACCGTGGTTATTGAAGATACAACAATTAGCATATGCATTCAATCACACCACACACACACACACGCACACTGTCCTGCCAGTCGATGTTATAGTTACCAGTCCAGAGTCCGGATCAATCTAGTGGCCAGCTAGGTTGATCACGGGCAGGGAGGAGCCGGGTTCTGTTGGTCATGAGAAGACTCTGGGGAAGTCTTGGCAGGACGAACCCAAAGTTTCATGGCAAGGCACCCTGTTTATATAGTGATTTTCCTTCATTGGGACCAATGAGTTTTGCACCGTCATGCTGTAATCAATTGTTGTTTGATGAGTGCTTGTATTTTTAATTGTTTTTTTCTTTTGTTCTTTTCTTACGTTTTTAGCGAGTTACCCCATGCTGGTTTAGGTCACAGCTATTTTGTCCCCTTTGATAGGCGCCTGTCTCATCTTTAGAGTCGTCAATCTGCCGTCCTCTGACATGTCAATAGAGGCGTGTTGCAACTTCCTAGCGCCCTTGCGTCTGTCTTTAGTTCCTCCCTAGAACACCTGGTTCAGCAATGGCCTTCACACTTATTTTTTAACACACCCATTCCTCATTCACACACAAAACAGAATTGATTTACACAGAACATTTGAACAGGAACATCAAATTGCAATGCAAGAAAAAAACAACAATTGCATTCTTTTTCTTATTTTCAAATGCTGAACTTACCACTAAGTGGTGACCCTAAAAGGTCTGTTACTGCCTTGAAATCAGCCCAGACACAGATTCTGGCTGATGCATCTCTACTAATGGCCCATTAGGCCATTCCTTTCTGCTTTCAGAAAGGGTGGCTGGCAGGATATGGTCAAACCATACACCAATATATTTAATACATGCTACATGATTATTCTTTATTTTTTATTTTAAATTATACAAAATACAAACATAAAATCCTGCTACTACATTGAGATGTGGCCACCCCTGGGGTGGGGCAGAGGGATGTCATTGAATTGAGTGTACAGCCTCGCTTTGCTCTGTCAGTACAAACATAGGTATTGGTTTTTTTATTTATTCATAATTACACTTAAAATTTTCTATTCCCAGCTCTGGGAGGGGAGTGGGACCTAGTGGGTTACAACAGGGGGACTGGGAGTCAGGACTCCTGGGTTCTATCCCTGGTTATGGAAGGGGAGTGGGGTCTAGTGGATCGGAGCAGGGTTGGCTGAGATTCTGGATTTCTGGCTACTACATCCACCGTGGGAGTTGGGGCAGGACTCCTGGGCTCTATCCCAGCAGTGATCCCTCCCAGAATAGGTGGAGCAGAGATAATCCCTTTGCCAGCTGATGTGGGAAAGGGCGGGGAGCCGGCTGTGTGGGAAGATGTTGATGGTTTGATGATAGCTCTGGCATTTCTCTGGGTCTGCGGCTTTCCCTTCTCTGGCTGTTTGACTCGATGTACGCTGGTCCTGTGGGTAGAATCTCAGCTCCCCTCACCCCGAGGTTTGGATCCCACAGCCCGGCGAGATAGAGGATCCCAGGACGAAGGAGATAAAAGAGTGACAGAGTGTGAGAGAGGAGAGAATCTCAGCCAAAGGTATCAGGGAAATGGGGTGTGCATGGGGGGGTGGGGAATGGTACTGGAAGCTGGGCTGAGCTGAGACAGAAAGTACGAGGGAATGAGAAAAAAAGAGTGGGGGTTCTTGGGGGCAGGGATTGCCTCTCACTGTGTGTCTGCGCAGTGCCCGGGGAGACGGGGACCCTGATCCTGGCCTGAGGGGGTGGAGGGGCATCTGCGCAGGGCCCGGGGAGACGGGGACCCTGATCCTGGCCTGAGGGGGTGGAGCGGCGTCTGCGCAGGGCCCGGGGATACTGGGACCCTGATCCTGGCCTGAGGGGGGTGGAGGGGCATCTGCGCAGGGCCCGGGGAGACGGGGACCCTGATCCTGGCCTGAGGGGGTGGAGCGGCGTCTGCGCAGGGCCCGGGGAGACGGGGACCCTGATCCTGGCCTGAGGGGGTGGAGCGGCGTCTGCGCAGTGCTCAGCACAGTCCTGGGCCAGACCCCGGTCTTGGCAGGGAAAATCAGTGCAGCACCTGGAGCCATCGGGGCACTGAACTTGGTCCAGGTCTGTAAGTGTAGCCAAAAATATCCATAATAAATAATTATTACAATAATGGGAAGAATGAGGACGAAGGCGAAATGAAGAGAAGAAGGGAGGGAGAAGGAGAGAAAGGAAGTTTAAATGGGAATTAATTCAGGGCAGGTCTTGAAACGCGGGCGGTCACAGCTGTAGCTTCTTCAGTGTTGACACGACTGACGCCTACGGGAGGGGTTCTCCTGTGAACCTACTGAATCCACTTGAGAGGCGGCAGCTAGGTGGTGGGAAGATTTCTGGCTTTGACCTAGTGCTGTTTACACCAGGGGTTAGGTCGGGTTAACTACGTCACTCAGGGGTGTGCGGCTATGCTGGTGTCAGGTCTCAGTGTAGCCCAGCCCTGGGACAGACAGACAAAAAGAAAGAAAGAAAGAAAGAAAGAAAGAAAGAAAGAAAGAAAGAAAGAAAGAAAGAAAGAAAGAACCCAAAGGAATGAAAGCTCGCTAGCTACCTCTCCCGTGGGTGCTGTGTGGATTGTGTTAGCGTCCCGTCCTTGTCCCCCGTGTCACTCCACGTCATTCCTGTCTCCCAGCAGATGTTGCTCATTATCTCCACCCTGGTGAGCCTCCTGCAACCGGTGCTGTCGGCGTTGTCGGGGGCTGTGCTGTGGCAGGGCCTGTCGCACTGGTACTTCCTGCTGGGCCTGCGCCTGCTGGCCATGTACTTTGCCAGTTCGCCGTGGGAGAGTGCACAGCAGGATATGGCATGTGCCTGGAGCCCCAGCCAGGAGGCGGAGACCCGGACCTTCTGCACCTCGGTCTGCTACAACCGCCACTTCCTGGTACCCGTCCTGCCCACCTGGGGCTTCTCCTTCCTCATCGCCCTGCTCCCCATCACCATCATCAGAATGCTGTACCCCAAAGAGGATCCTCACGGCAAGGGGGGGCAGGAGGTCACAGCAACGGCCAGATCCAAGAAGGCCACTGAGCACATGTCGGTAGAATCCTCCAGGGCCACCAGACCCAAGCTAGTTGGGGAATCCAACATGGCCACGAAATCCAACATGGCCACGAAATCCAACATGGCTGCCACGGTCAGGCTGCTGGGAGAATCCAAGGTGGTTGCCAGACCTAAGCTGCTTGGGGAATCCAATATGGTCACCAAATCCAACATGGCTGCAACATTCAGACCAGTGGAAGACTCCAACATGGCCACCACCCCAAAGCTGGTTGGTGCGACCAATGTGGCTGCCAGAGCCAACACGGTTGGCCTGAGTGGTGTGACTGGGTCACCGGCAGGACCCGACATGGCTGCCCAGCCACCCTGGTGTGCCGGCGTCATCACCATGTGCATCGCTGTGCTGCTGGCCACTGAGGTTGGATTCCTGTGGGCCTTGCTGGCCCGGCAGCTGCCCATGGTATCAGGGCCCACCTTCCCCTGCTTCCCCGGCACCCCGGCCTGCCCCCCTGTCCTCGAGTGCGCCGTGCGGGGCCAGGCCGACAAGCACATGGCGCTGGTCATCTTGGCCCTCACCGCCTGCTTCAGCATCCTGATCTGCCTAGGCTATGGGGGCATGTGGCTAGGCCGGGCCACCTGTTGCCATGGGAGACAGGAGGGGGAGAAGGCCCTGGAGGGGGGACACCTGAGGTGCTGTGATGGGTGGGAAGAGAGGGAGATGGGGGAAGGCAGGGTGCTGAGGGGGCCCTGGGAGTGTGAGGGGGATGCCAGGACAGGGGTGAACGGGGAACGGAAGGGCCGGGGAGAGGTGGACAGGGGACTGGAGGATGAGAGGGGGGACCAGGAATGGGGCATACTGGGAGGAGAGGGCAGGGGGCTGGGGAGGGGGGCAGGAGGGCAGCAGAGGTGGCGGAAGGGAGTGGGATTGGAGGGGGGAAGGGGTGGAGGGGTTGGAGGGCTACATGGCATGGTCTGAGGTGGAAGGAAGGTTGTGCAAAGTGAGGGGGCTATGCGCTTTTGGCAATCATGGGATTGCCCATGATGATCCCCTTAGGCATTTCCGAGTAGCCACCTAAGTACCCACCTAAGCCATCTAAGTACCTTCAGCTAGCTGGGCTCTCCAGGACGGGAGTGGGGTCTAGTGGTTAGAGGCGGGGGGGCTGTGAGCCAGGACTCCTGGGTTCTCTCCCCAGCTCTGGGAGGGGAGTGGGGGGTCTAGTGGCTTAGAGCAGGAAGTTGGCTGGGCTGCTGTCCTTTGGGCTTCTGCTTCCACCTTTGAGTATTTGGGCAGGACTCCTGCGTTCTGTTCATGCAGCGATCCCTCCCAGAATAGGTGGAGCTGAATCTGATCCTGGAAAGGGCAGGGAGCCAGCTATGTGGGAAGGTGTTGATGTCTTGGGAGTAGCTCTGGGATTTCACTTCTGGCTTCAGCTTCTCCTTCTCTGGCTGTTTGGCTCGGGTGTGCACCTGTGCTGAAGGAAGCAACTCGGGTCCTCCACCCCCAGGCACGGAGTCAGCAGCCTGGAACGATAGAGGATCCTTGGACAAAGGAGAGAAGAGATTGGTGATAGAGACTGGTAGAAGAGAGAATATCAGAAAAAGGTATCTGGGAAGAGGTTTGTTTGGGAGGGAGGGAGGGAGAGAGGGAAATAATACAGGGAGCTGGGCCAAGCCAGAGGCAGAAAGAATAGTGGAACAAGAAAGAAAAAGAAAGGAAGGGAATGAGAATGACAGCAAGAAAGCAAACAAGAAAGAAAGAAAGAACAAAACCAGGGAATGAGAAAGAAAGAAAGAAAGAAAGAAAGAAAGAAAGAAAGAAAGAAAGAAAGAAAGAACAAAACCAGGGAATGAGAAAGAAAGAAAGAAAGAAAGAAAGAAAGAACAAAACCAGGGAATGAGAAAGAAAGGAAGAAAGAAAGAAAGAAAGGAAGAAAGAAAGAAAGAACAAAACCAGGGAATGAGAAAGAAAGAAAGAAATGAGAAAAGCAAGAAAAGAAAGACCCAAAGGAATGAAAGCCCACTAGCTCTCTCTGGGTGTGTGGCATGTGGGTCATGTGGCCATCCCCTTTGTGCCCCCCACACCACTCCACTCCATGTCTCTCTCTGGGCAGATGTTGATCATTGTCTCCACGCTGGTGAGCCTGCTGCACCCGGTGCTGTCGGCTATGTCGGGGGCTCTGCGGTGGCAGGGCCTGGAGCACTGGTTCTTCCTGCTGGGCCTGCGCCTGCTGGCCCTGTACTTCGCCAGCTCGCCGTGGGAGAGCGCGCGGGATGATCTGGCGTGTGCCTGGAACCGCAGCCAGGAGGAGGAGAACCGGCGCTTCTGCACCTCCGTCTGCTACAACCGCCACTTCCTGGACCCTGTCACGCCCACCTGGGGTTTCTCCTTCCTCATCGCCCTGCTCCCCATCACCATCATGAGAATGCTGTACCCCCAGGAAGATTGTCAGGGCCAGGGGGGGCAGAAGGACATGGCATCGACCAGATCCAACATGGCTGCTGGGCACAGGTTGGTGGGAGAATCCAATATGGCTGCCAGATCCAACATGGCTGCTGAGCACAGGTTGGATGGAGAATCCAACATGGCCACTAAACCCAAGCTGGCAGGGGAATCCAACACGGCTGCTAAATCCAATATGGCTGCCGAGCCCAGGCCAGGGGGAGACTCCAACATGGCCGCCACCCCAAAGCTGGTTGACACGACCAACATGGCTCCCAAAGACAACGTGCCTGGCATGAGTGGTGTGACCGGGCCGCCGGCAGGACCCGACATGGCTGCCCAGCCACCCTGGTGTGCCGGTGTTATGACCGTGTGCATCGTTGTGCTGCTGGCCACTGAGGTCGGATTCCTGTGGGCCTTGCTGGCCCGGCAGCTGCCCATGGTATCAGGGCCCACCTTCCCCTGCTTCCCCGGCACCCCGGCCTGCCCCCCTGTCCTTGAGTGCACCATATGGGGCCAGGCTGACAAGCGCATGGCGCTGGGCTCCCTGGCCCTCACCGCCTGCGTCAGCATCCTGGTCTGCCTGGGCTCTGGGGGTGTGTGGCTAGGCCGGGCCACCTGTTGCCGTGGGAGACAGGATGGGGAGCAGGCCCCAGAGGGGGGACAGATGAGGGAAGGGAGCGGGTGTTGGAAGGAGTGGGGAGAAGGGGCGATGGGGGAAGGGAGGGTGCTCAGGGGGGACTGGGAGGGAGGGGAGTTTGGAGGTGGCACTGGGAAGCGGGTGTACTGGGAGGGGAAGGCAGGTTATGGAGAGCAGCAGGCAGGGGACTGGAGGATGAGAGGGGGGAAAGCGGGGCCCAGGAATGGGGGATACTCAGAGGAGAGGGGAGGGGGTGGGGAGAGGGGGGGATTGAGGAAGGAAGAGTGCTGAGGGGGGACTGGGAGGGAGAGCAGCTCGGGGGGAGGGCTAGGAAGGGGAGGGGAAAGGAGGCTGAGGGGGGAACCAGGAACGGAGGATGCTGGGAGGAGAGGGGAGGGGGCTGGGTGAGGTGGGGAGAGGAGTGGATGTGGCAGAAAGGATGGGGGATTGAGGGGGGCCAGTGGATTGGGGCGTGGAGCACTACATGGCAGGGTATGAAGGTGGACGGAAAGGGGGCAGGGGTTGGGGGGATGGGATGGGACGCAGGGTGGATAATGGGGGTGGTGCTGGAGAGGCCAAGGCTGGAAACATTTTTTTTTTTTTTTGGGTGGGGATGAAATCTGGGCTTCTGCACCATCCACCCGTCACCGGGAGCTGGGACTCTGCGCACGGATTTAAGCTGTCTTGGCCTTCACCCAAACCTGGGAAGCGTTGGATTTTGCCTTCAATTGCCTCTCCAGATCCGTTGAGTTTGAACTACTTCGGGAGACTTTGTCTGTGTGAATAGCAGCAGCCTTTCTGAGACGCCATGGTCCTGTCGATGGTCTGTGCTCCCCTTTTTATAACCCGATGTGCCCTTCAAAACAATGACCAGAGAAACCAGTGGATACGTGCAAAATTCCCTGGGAATATTGGTTGAACCGGTTTGCGTCTGGAATCTCTCCTGCAGAACATCTGATGGGACCACGATTTAGGACTAGAGCAAGATTTGACGACCATGCCAACCAGCCTGGATTTGGTGGCCATATTGGATTTGCCAACTAGTCTGCAGTGGGAGGCCATATTGATCATGCCAACCAACCTGTGTTTGGTGGCTGTATTAGTCAAGCCAACAAGCACGGATTTGGTGGCCACATGGCTATGCAAATGAGAGTGGATTGGGAGGCCATAGGAGATTTATCAACCGTCCCGGATTTGGTGGCCATATTTGCCAACCATCTTGGGATCAGTGGCCATATTGAATCTGTTTTCTTTTCATGTGGGACTAAATCAGATGAATTTTATCACTATAGCACTAGTCAATATCTTTGCAATGAATATATCTTTAGATGAAAAATGGCTATTTTATGTCCCCAAAACATTTTAATTTAGGTCTAATTTTTTCCCAATTGTGGCACAAAAAATACCAAAAGATTTTTCACTTCCGGAGACCTGAATTTTCCATGTTTTGGCTTTTGTCAAAAAACCCAAAAGATTTTACCAAAAAAATTTGAAATGCAAAACACAATATTGGGAACAACTTGAACTGGAACAAAACAGAGTTTGTAATGCAAAATTGTCTTTTTACCATTTAAATTTAAAAGAAAATTCATTGAAATGATTTAATTCCCTGGTGTAACACTCCAATCAGCATCAAGCTACCTATCTAGGGCTGGCTTGCTTTCTTGCTTTCTTGCTTTCTTTCTTTCTTGCTTTTGATGATTTTTTTTTCATTTCAGTCAAAAAATTTCATCGCAACTTGGCTTTTTCTAGTGAAAACTTCCTAACGGTCATTTTTCACAAGTCTGATGTCCAAAATTCCCATTTTCTCTCCCTTTTAAACTTTCCTGATCTTTTTCTGGTGACCAAAGCAAGTCTGTTTTTAAACTGAATTCCCTCCTCACTGAAACACAACAAAAACATTTCAGAAAGGGGTCTTTTTAACGCATTTTGTCTAAACACAACACAACCGAATGAAACCTCAAATGGGAGCGCGGTCTCACGGGTGGAGAAACAAGGCAAGGGAGCCAGGAACTGGGATGGCAGAGGGAGGGAGGAATATTCCTGGGTTCTCTCCCTAGCTCTGGGAGGTGAGTGGTGTCTAGTGGTTAGAGCAGGGGGTGCCGGGGAGGTCAGGACGCCTGGGTTCTATCCCAGTTCTGAGAGCGGACTGGGGTCTAGTGGCTAACTACCTTTGAAAATTTGCCCTTTCAGAACAGGGCGAGACTTGGAAGTGAATTCAAAAGATGACTAGCTCTGTGAGGACGCTTTAATGCAGGCAGAAATACAAAGACGAATGATGCCAAGAGTCTTGTAAATACTATTACCTGCCATAAATCATAATTTGGTGGTCAACGTTGTGACACTGATGGGTGGAGGTGAAGCTGCTGATGTCGCTTGATTAAAATACATTTTCCATTCATCACCCCAGCTGTTGTGCAATTTAATCTCAGCTCCGAGTGGCCTGGGAATTTACCTCCGGCTTTGACGGGCTCATACCAGACGCCTGTAGGATCTTTGCCTCTGAGGTATCCTTCAGGCTATCGGTTTAACAAAGTTTCTTTTCATCTGGGACCTGCCCCATAGGCAGAGCCGTAGATTCCACAGCCAGGAAGGATCTGGGAGCAGCCAGGCCGTAGGGCTGCTCTGGATGAATTCCTGTTAGAACGAGCGCACGGCCTTTAGACTAAACAGCCCCTCGAGTGGAGAATCCACCAGGATCCTGGCGGGGGGAATGGGGAAAGGAAGACATGTGTAGGCAGATCAAAGTGACGGGGAACTGAGTTACAGGCATGCAGTTCTGACTCATCAGGAAATCAGAGAAAGATCCGAGGCGATTGGGACGGGAGCTAGGAAAAGGCAAAAAATAAAGGGAAGGGTTTGAACGTGGCGGGGGCAGGGCTGGAAGCCAGGACTCCTGGGTTCTCTCCCCAGCTCGGGGAGCGGAGGTCCTGGCGGTGGAGAAACAAGGCAAGGGAGTGCGGAATGGAGAGGGCCGAGGCAAAGGACAATGGGTGCAATGGGGAAGCTGCTGGCTTGCTGAGTTCCCCTGCAAATTAGCCTCGATGAACCCAAACCCAACGCAGGGCAGGGCGGTTGATGAGTCGCAAAGCCCGAACCGTGCCCTAACTGCGGCTCGTCCGGCGGCCCCCAGCCAGCAGCCAGCCTGGGGTCGCACCTCGCTGTTCCTCAGGGCTGAATTCGCAATGGAAGAGGTGCCGGGCGCCAGCAAGTGTTTCACTTTCATAACCGAGGACGCAAGCCCAGGGGGCTGGGGCTGAGCCCAGCAAATGCTGTTCTTACCTGCAATGAGTCTCCAGGGACTTAGCCAGCGAGAGCCGTGGGTGGTGGGAACCCAAGACTGGGATAGAAGAGGGTTTCAGGTTGGAATTGAGGGGCAGAGCTGGGGAGCAGGGCTGGGCTGGCAGGGGCTGCGGGTCGGGAGTGAGGGGCACCGGCAGAGCTGGGGGGGAGCCCAGGGCTGGGCTAGCAGGGGCTGCGGGTTGGGAGTGAGGGACACCGGCAGAGCTGGGGGCAGGGCTGGGCTAGCAGGGGCTTCGGGTCGGGAGTGAGGGGCACTGGCAGAGCTGGGGGGCAGGGCTGGGCTGGCAGGGGGCTGCGGGTCGGGAGTGAGGGACACTGGCAGAGCTGGGGGGGGCAGGGCTGGGCTGGCAGGGGGCTGCGGGTCGGGAGTGAGGGGCACCGGCCAGGCCGGAGGGGGAATACACTGGAGTGGACAATCCACCCCTGTCTTGCCCCTAAGGTCTATGTTGATTTATCTGCGGCTGCAGCTCTGGGGTGCAGTAACCCTGACTCATCGCTGGGTGGCAGCGTGGAGCTACGTTTGGGGTCAGGTGAGAGTTCTCTGACTGTCTCCCATGGCACCCCACCACTCTCTTTCCCCCCGGGGTTGGTCTGGATCCAGCCGGGCTCAGCACCCCCCCTCCAGCCGATCCGCCCCGGAGTTCACCCTCGCAGAGCTGGGCCTCTTCCGGTGCCATGTCTAGACACCGTCTGGCGAGTGGGCTCAGCTCGGCTGGACAGACCGACGGCACTGAGTGACTGCGTCCCAGGCTGTGAGTGCCGGACGGCCCAGCTGGGGGCAGGTTTCTGTGGAAGCAGCAGGGGCTGGAGCCAAAGCAGAGCGGCTCCAGAGAGAGACACCGACTAGCCTGAGTTGGAAAGTGGCAAGCGCTTGTTTGCTGGAGCAGGGTCTGGGCTGGAGACGGCGCCCCAGGGCTCCCCATTCTCGGCTGGCCTGCCCCAGGGGCCCAGCCGGACCCAAACTCGCTCACTTCAAACTACAGCTGTTTAAACCTTTGCATCTAGGGGATCTGCCCCCTGCCCCGTTCCCCCCAGCCCCAGTAACACACCCTTCCCCTAAGCCATGTCTCTGAGCAGGGTGCCACCTACAAGGCCGAGCTGCTGAAGTACCTACAATGCCACAGCTCACCGGGCCTGCTGCTGGCACCTGAGTGGTTTGGGGCACAGACTAACTAACCTCAGGGATGACGCTGGTGGCAGCGGTGGGATGCCAATCAGCAGATTTGCCTGGGAGGGTTCCAGGGGCAGGTGCCATGGTTACGAGGGCTACGTGGTGGGTGGAAACGAACAACCCCGACACTCAAAGTGTTCCCCCGGGCTCCAAGAGCGGGAAGAGGCAGGGTAGGGCAGGTGGGGAGATGCAGTCGCCCATCTTCATGCCCAGCACTTGGGGAAGGCTGGGGTGGATCCACCCTCCTGAACCAGCTGCCCGAATCCCCGGCTGGGTTTTCTTGGCTTGCTGCTCCAAGGCGACACCCGGATGACTGAAGGACAGAGATCCGATACCCTGGGGGGAGAGAGACCCGGGTATGGGGGCTGCAGAGCAAGGGGGCCCAGCCGCCCGGGCAGGGGGGCCCAGGGCTGAACGGGACATCACAGCGACCAGCAGGAAGCTGTGGGGCTGCGCCCTGCGCGAGCGGCCGGAGGGCATGTTGAGTGGGTCGTTAACCAGCTGGCGGCGGAAGAGGGGGGTGCGGCGACCCACAGTGAACAGATGGAGGGAGGGAGATGCGGGAAGCCACCGACCGCCAAGGGGAGGAGACGACATTGAGACCTTTCAATGGGGGGTGGGTCCAGGCTGCAAACCAGCCCCCCCGGATATGACGGGGACATGGCAAACAGCGATTGCTCTGGCCACCCCCCATCGGGCGGCGGAAGGAGCCTCCCAGGATGCCCTGTTTGTCACCACCGGCGCCTGGGCAGTCAGGGCGGCGGGTCCGGGCTGGTGCCGAGTCCTGGGGTCCGGGCGGGGGTCAGAACCCGGATCGGAAGCTAAGAGCAATAGCCTGAATTCGGGGACCTGGGTCGGGGTCCTGGTGCCAATGTCAGGGGTCAGGACCAGAGTTTGGGGGTGGAAGCCGAAGGTCCGAGCCAGGGCTGGGAGTCTGAGCCCGAGATGGGAGGTGGGCCAGGGCACCCACCTCCTTGCACAGACCTTCCTGGGCTGAAAGAGGGCGGCTGGACTGATCGGGGGCACGCGGGGCGTTCTCGGCCCGGCCCTGCCAGGCGTCAGGGTGCTGCGGGCAGCCCGGGTAGAGGCGGAGGCCGTCCCACGGCCCCCAGCTCCTGTCCCGTCCCTGCAGAACCTGACACTCAGCCCCAGACCCCGGCCAGTAGACCCCCGAAGAAACCCCTCGGGGCTCCCCCCCTTTCCTTTGCCTATCAGGGTTAGCACAAGGTGCACTGCAGTGCCCCAACTCTCCAGCGGCATCCCCCTGCGGTGTCCAGCCCTTGTCTCTGGACACTCACAGCAAGACCAGGTGGGCTTACGACCCAGGAGCGGGTCCTTTCTACTGACCTAGTGCTGAAATCCATTGAACCCAACCTCCGTCTGTTCGCAGAGGGCAGCCAGTGTTGGGAGAGCGGAGAACAGGAGCAGAACCGGTCGCAAGCAGAAGTCAGACACAGAACTGGGTTTACAACGGCGCCCGGGAGCCGGGCCCACATTCTTCTGCTGCGCCGTGAGCTGCCAGCTCCTCTCCAGCCTCTGCCCCATCCCCACCGCTCGATCCTCTCGGCCGGCCGGCCCAGGGCTTCTCCCCGCCGCCCCCGGCCAGCTCCTCTCCAGCCTCTGCCCCATCCCCACCGCTCGATCCTCTTGGCCGGCCGGTCCAGGGCTTCTCCCCGCCCCCGGCCAGCTCCTCTCCAGCCTCTGCCCCATCCCCACCGCTCGATCCTCTTGGCCGGCCGGCCCAGGGCTTCTCCCCGCCCCCGGCCAGCTCCTCTCCAGCCTCTGCCCCATCCCCACCGCTCGATCCTCTCGGCCGGCTGGCCCAGGGCTTCTCGCCGCCGCCCCCCGGCCAGCTCCTCTCCAGCCTCTGCCCCATTCCCACCGCTCGATCCTCTCGGCCGGCCGGCCCAGGGCTTCTCCCCACCGCCCCCGGCCAGCTCCTCTCCAGCCTCTGCCCCATCCCCACCGCTCGATCCTCTCGGCCGGCCGGCCCAGGGCTTCTCCCCGCCGCCCCCCGGCCAGCTCCTCTCCAGCCTCTGCCCCATCCCCACCGCTCGATCCTCTCGGCCGGCCGGCCCAGGGCTTCTTCCCGCCGCCCCCGGCCAGCTCCTCTCCAGCCTCTGCCCCATCCCCACCGCTCGATCCTCTCGGCCGGCCGGCCCAGGGCTTCTCCCCGCCGCCCCCCGGCCAGCTCCTCTCCAGCCTCTGCCCCATCCCCACCGCTCGATCCTCTCGGCCGGCCGGCCCAGGGCTTCTCCCCGCCGCCCCCCGGCCAGCTCCTCTCCAGCCTCTGCCCCATCCCCACCGCTCGATCCTCTCGGCCGGCTGGCCCAGGGCTTCTCGCCGCCGCCCCCCGGCCAGCTCCTCTCCAGCCTCTGCCCCATTCCCACCGCTCGATCCTCTCGGCCGGCCGGCCCAGGGCTTCTCCCCACCGCCCCCGGCCAGCTCCTCTCCAGCCTCTGCCCCATCCCCACCGCTCGATCCTCTCGGCCGGCCGGCCCAGGGCTTCTCCCCGCCGCCCCCCGGCCAGCTCCTCTCCAGCCTCTGCCCCATCCCCACCGCTCGATCCTCTCGGCCGGCCGGCCCAGGGCTTCTTCCCGCCGCCCCCGGCCAGCTCCTCTCCAGCCTCTGCCCCATCCCCACCGCTCGATCCTCTCGGCCGGCCGGCCCAGGGCTTCTCCCCGCCGCCCCCCGGCCAGCTCCTCTCCAGCCTCTGCCCCATCCCCACCGCTCGATCCTCTCGGCCGGCCGGCCCAGGGCTTCTCCCCGCCGCCCCCGGCCAGCTCCTCTCCAGCCTCTGCCCCATCCCCACCGCTCGATCCTCTCGGCCGGCCGGCCCAGGGCTTCTCCCCGCCCCCGGCCAGCTCCTCTCCAGCCTCTGCCCCATCCCCACCGCTCGATCCGAGAAGCCCGGCCGGCCCAGGGCTTCTCCCCGCCGCCCCCTGGCCAGCTCCTCTCCAGCCTCTGCCCCATCCCCACCGCTCGATCCTCTCGGCCGGCCGGCCCAGGGCTTCTCCCCGCCCCCGGCCAGCTCCTCTCCAGCCTCTGCCCCATCCCCACCGCTCGATCCGAGAAGCCCGGCCGGCCCAGGGCTTCTCCCCGCCGCCCCCTGGCCAGCTCCTCTTCACTCCCATGGCCTCTCCTGTCCACCTACTGCTCGCTCCTCTCAGCCACTGCCGACCGCTCCACTCCGGGCCCCCGGTGACCGTTTTGGGCTCCCCAGGGCCGGGGCCCGCCTTTCCCTGCCGCTCTGTGGAAGCGGCGGGCTGGGTAAGTCGGCGGTTCCCTCCCACCCCCGCACAAGGCCACAAAGCCTGGAGGTGCCCTGCCCAGTCCTGCAAATAAGTGCTTGTGGGGTGACTGTGTGGGGAGCGGAGCGGACTTGGGGGAGAGAGATGTTCAGCTGGCACAGGTCAATGGAGGGGACTCCCAGCCCCCCTCCTGTAACCACTAGCCCCCATTCCCCTCCCAGAGCCGGGGAGAGAACCCAGGAGTCCGGGCTCCCAGCCTCCCCCCGCTCTAACCCGGGTTATTCTCCAGCGTCCCTTTGAACTGCATCTGGGCTGCTTGTTCGCCAGGGGGAGTTCTCCGCCCGGTGCTAACTTGTCTTTCCTGTTTCCTTCGCCTGTGGCCGGAGCTCCCGTTGTGTTCGGCTTGCAAGACTCAGGCTACGTACAGAGAGAGCGCCCTTCCCTCCGGCTGGAAGAAACCTGTTTCACCCTCGTTTGGTTACAGGCTTGAAGGCCTAACATCTGCAGGCTAGGGAATCCCTCCCTTGCTGGTAATATGTACGTTACACAATGATATTAATGAGCAGCGCGTCGCCGGCTTTCATCTGGTCCCTCACAAGACTCTGTTTATGGATAAACACCGTGAACGTGGGGCACGGGGTGCATTGAGTCAGTCAGGGCTGCTGAGACAGCGTGAGCCCTTCGCCGGTTGGCACCGAGGTGCTACCCCTCTGCGTTGTGTGCCATGACCCCCGCTGCGGGCAAGGCAGGGGTGTGGGAGGGCCCCATGGAGAGGGATGTGACGCTGCCCGCCGAGGAGTGAGATGGGTATTGCCGGGGTCAAAGGGAGTCCCCATGGAAGGGCTGGAAGGACCCTCATGAAGTTGACCTGAATTGCCGGGCCATGGGCAAAGGCCTGAGAGGCTGTTCCCCAGTGTGAGAGCTGCCACCATGACAAGGGAACCCCATGTCACGTGCCACGCCTGGGGCTTGGTCCCTTCCACCCAGGGGTGACTCTGGAGCGAGTGTGTGTGTGTGTGTGTGTGTGTGTGCCGCATGGCCCCGGGAAACGTGGGAGTCACCGAGCAGGACCATGTGCAGGAGAGAGACGATCTCATGCAGGAGCTGGGGCTGGAAGCCTGTCACCTCTGCCAGCTCCTACAACCTGAGAGGAAATTACCCAGATTCTTCTCCATTGGGGATGGTGGCCTGGGCTGACGCGGCACTGGGCTGAGACTGAAGATGCCAGATGGGCGGGACCACCACGAATCCCCATCCTTCCCCAAGGAGCAATTGCAAGAGAGGCTGAGAGAGGCGTCGTCCACCCTCCGGGAGCCCAGGGGCCTGTAGACTTGGCCAGGGAGGAAGAGGGAGGGACATGGGTGTGTGAGGACTATTGACAAATGAGCGACGTTACCGTGAGAGCCACAAGCGTTATACAGAGTAAAACGGATTGATTTGGGGTTTGGACCCCATTGGGAGCTGGGGGTCTGGGTGCTGGAGACAGGAGCACTTGCTGAGCTGTTTGCAGTTAAGCCTGCAGCTTTGGGGACGTGGTTCAGACCCTGGCTCTGTGTTGCAGCAGGCTGGCGTGTCTGGCTCAACAAGGCAGGGTTCTGGAGTCCCAAGCTGGAAGGGAAAATGGGCTCAGAGGTAGTCTCAGCACATCAGGTGACAGTCCCAAGGGGGTCTCTGTGACTGAACCCGTCCCAGGAGGTTCCTAGGGTTGTGTCTGGGACCGGAGACATTGGCTAGTGTCATTCGGTTGCACACTCCAAGGAGCAGCTTACAGGCCAGAGGCTGTGCATGGACAGCCCAGGAGTGGGGGTTCTCACAGCGGAGCAGGGTGAGGCTGGCTCCCAGAGTCAAGGATTGGAGTGACCTAGCAGATCACTGGTCCGGATAACACCAGAGGGGAGCATCACAGTGGCGCAGCGAGCAGGGTGTATGCGCGGCTTGTTACTCCAAGTGAAGTTCACACTTTAAGCACTGATATTTGTGATTTTAACTGAGTCTTAAGTGCAGTGGCTGAGAACAGTCCGGAGGAGGTCACCAGTTTGTTATTTTCTGTTGGTTTATTTCGGGTGAGGGAAATAAGCACAAGAAAGCAGGAAAATGACTCCCAGTGAAGCAGCTACAAAACTAGATCTGGCCAGACTGGAAGTGGCAGAGAAGGCAAAGGACCAGGAGTTCCAAATGTGGCCGGCAGAAGTGAAGCTCAAAGTAGCAGCTGTGGCCAGGGAAAGTATGGAGGCAGAGACAGCCAGGGAGGCAGCCAGGGAGAAGGCTGCACACAAAAGGGCCATGGAAGAAAGAGAGAGAGAGAAAACACCAGCTGGACCCGCTAGAGAAGCAGAACCGGACCCCCCCGACCCCAACGACTCCCATCACTCCAAAACTCCACAAATGGGAACACTTCTGTCCTGCATACTGTGAGGAGGAGGATATTGTGGAATATCTGACTCCCTTCGAAAGGCTGTGTGTAATACATGAAATCCCCGATGATCAGAGAGTTCCTACCCTGATTGCAAAATGAACTGATAAAGCTCGAAATGGATTCAGTGGAATGCCTGTTGAAGATGCTTTAGACTATTGTAAATTTTAAAATACTGTTTTGCGAAGTTTTCAGATTACCATAGAATCATAGAATCATAGATCATTAGGGTTGGAAGACCCAAAACATATTGAATTACATTTAGGACTGTTAAGAGGGATATTGGGATGAGTAATGGGGAATATGTGAACAAAATGAAAGATTTGCTGGGAAAGGGGTGAGGGGCAGAGGTGTTACCAGCTTCGAGGGAATGTTGGATCTTGTTGCTCAAGAGCATTTCCTGGGCATGTGTAAGGCGGATGTGAAGCCGTGTCTATGGGACAAAGACGTAAGGTCTGTGGATGAGATGGCGTCTCTTGCTGATGCCTTCCAACAGACCCAGGCATCTCTTGAAAACAAACCACTGAAAGAGGTGTGTGAAGCTGGTGGGACGGGAAGATCCCATTTTATCCCTAGCAAGAGGGAGGGTGGCTGGGAGGCTGGGCACTCACCTCCCCAAAACCATCCCTCTAACCCTCATCCCAAACCTCCAGTAAAAGCAGAAGAGCCCAGAAGGTGCTATCGGTGTAATTCCACTGATCACCTGAGCAATAAATGCCTGTGCTAGGCGGAAGCCGGCAACCAATAGCTCATGTTAGTTCTGCCATCCTCACCACAGAACCCCCCCAAGCAATTGAAACCTATCGTGTTGGTTCTGTGAGATTAGCCTCTGCAGAACCAGACATGGAGCATGTTAAGTTTGTCAGAATTAATGGCAGGGAATACTTGGGGCAGAGGGATACAAAGGCCCAGATCTCTCTGGTTAAGCAGCATGTGGTCCCAAAGGCCAGTATGTTACTGGCCAAATGGCAGAGATTGTGGGGGTGGGTGGAAGCAGGTTCCTCGTACCACTAGCTAAAATCCATGTGGTGTGGGAAGGTTTGGAAGTGTTGTGACTGTGGGGGTAATGGAACACCTTCTAGGCGACCCGCTCCTGGGTAGTGATTTTTTCCCATGTAGCTCGGGTTAAAGTATTTGCCTGCAGCAGGAGGGAGTGTTATGCTGGGACCCCCGAGGGAAAGGGGAAGGTCTCAGGAACTGGGAGAGAGTCTCCTTGATTGTTCTGCAGCTGGGGGAAGCCACATGCTTCCAGGGGGGAGGGTGGTTGAGACCAACCCCTGCACTGCAGCTGGAGGCACCACCACATCAGGAAGGGATGGGGGTGTGATGCCAGCCAGGGAGAGAAGTGTCCAGGTTGTGAGCTGCCAGCTGGTCGCAGCTGAACCAGAGACAGACCCGGCTCCAGGGAGCAGAGAACAATGTGTCCCAGAGGAGAGCGCAGAGACGGGACAGGGGATCTTAGAAACTACTGAGGTGGGTGAGGATCCCTGTGACTCTGTAACACAGGGAAGCAGGGTGCTCCCAAGTATGGGAGGGGCTGAGACTGGCTCCTTTCCAGCAGAAGGCAACATGCCCTCAGGCGCAGGGGCAGGAGAGGGGTTGTCAGGGATTAAGGAAACTGTCCCAGTTGTTAGCTGGCAGAGTTCTGCAGATGAACAAGGGACAGGCGCCTTCCTAGGGAGCACAGAGAAATGTGTCTTAGGAGGGGCCCAGAGGAGGGAACTGGGGAAGGAATAGTGGGGGTACAGGGATGTCTCCTCACTGGTCACTTGGGAGATGATGCCCAGGACAGAATGGCTGGGTCAGCATCTGGGCACCCAGGCACTCAGCCTGTGACCCAGGTTTTGAGAGGGAACTGTGTGACCGACCTCCTGGAGGGGAGCAGTCCCACAGCTGACTTCTCAGGGACAGAGAAAGGGGTGGTGGAGGGGACCCCAATCCAGGTCCCGGTTTTGCAGGATGCTATTTCTGATGAGTGTTTGGAAAGTAACGTTGTCTCTTTACATCAAGATGCAGCTCCAATGGCTGCGATAACAGAGGAGTTGAGACCAGGAAGTTGCCAGGTGGTAGTTTGCCAGAACACAAATGACCCAACTGACAGAGAGGGGGGTGTTTTCCCCCAGGCCGGTGAGACACAGGGAGCAGTTATGGGAAAGCTGCTGGGAAAAGGTGAATCTGATTGAAGGGTAAACATACCTCGCCCAGATCACAGCCCTCTAGGGGGCAGGGAAGGACTCAGTGCTGGGAGGGGGAAACACCGGGTAACCCCAAAAGGGGAGCTGGATTTTCTGCATATGTACAGTCCTGGGGTTGGGAGACCGCTCCCCAAATCCAATGTGCAGGATTCCCCTGAACACCAATTGTGCCAGACCCTGAGGCACCAATATTTCAGAAACATGATTAAATTATGAGCCCACACAGAGGGGAACCCTGGAGGGAAGGAAAAGCCAGTGACTGATTACATGGGAGAGAGTCAAAGGACACCCTGGGTAATGAACAAACTAACCTCAACCTACACTATCTGAACAGGGGGCGTGTGTGACATTCCCCTGGTGTTATCTGGACCGGTGATCTGCTGGGTCACTCCAATCCTCGACTCTGGGAACCAGCCTCACCCCGCCCTGCAGTGAGAACCCCCACTCCCGGGCTGTTCACGCATTGCCTCTAGCATATCAGCTGGCGTCATTCGGTTGCACAAGCCAAGCCGTGGCTGGTGCAGGGTGTTCCCCGGAGATACAGAATGTCACCGCGTGGTATGATACAGATACTTGTAAACACCCATCTGTGATAAAAAATGTTGGTATTCATGTTAAGTTTTGGAATAAGAATTTTGTTACTGATGTTACATCTTATGGTAATGCTACTTCTCAGTTAATACCTGTAAACAGATTTAAAGCTTATCACAGCAGAGAAACCATAAGAAACCTGGTTTGCTGTGTGTGGATGGGGAAACTGAGGCACGCCACCTCATGTCCTTGATGGCTGGATGCCAAAAGAACTATAACCCAAACTGCCTTCGAGCTAGTCAGTGACTAACCCTCTTGCAGTAAACTAAGGGGGGAGGTGTGACGCTCTGAACCTTGGGGGAACACCCTGCACCCCCATGTTCACCCTTATAATATGATTGGGTGGTGTCCAATGCAAAGTTTGTCAGGTTGGGTGTCTGCGGAAGGCTCACGATGCTCTGCGCATGGTTGCTATAGTAATGTTATAGGTTGTAATTTCATGTATATAGTTATGAGGCTGAAAATGTGTCCTCATGGCTTAAAAACAAGCCCAGGCAAAACTCTCCCGGAGCAGAGGGGCAGTTCACACCTCATCAGGGCATGTATGGGACAAACCCAGCCCAGCCTCACAGGAAGAAAGGACACTGGCCTAGGCAGCAACAACAGATCTGTTGGACTCTCAAGTGAGTCACCCCCCTTCCCTTGGTCAGTCAGGGACTGCGATGAGGTAACGCTCACCTGACTCTGAAGGGGGGGGGCAAAGCCAAGAGGGAAGAAAGAACATGATAAAAGGGTGCCACAGACTCCCAGGTTGTGCCCACTCTTGGCCTGTACAGTCCGGGGAGGGGAACCCCCTTCAGTGAGACAGCCCTTTTCGGGGGTCCACTCTCTCTTGGGGGTTAGGCCCCTCCACCTCCTGGAACTGCACCTCTCTGAGCCTTCGCAAGTCTGTCTCTCGCCGTGGGCCCCCTCAGGGAGTCCCCTCACTCTGGACCCCCGGGGCCTCCACTCCCAGAGGGAATAATGCCACCCTGTTCTCTAGACCGGAGCGACTCTCAGCAGCATAAAACAGGAGGGTTTATTGAGTGTTGAACACAGCACAGGAAACTCTCAGGGCCCCAGGCCTGGCCTCCCTCAGCCCAGCACATCCCAGTCTCTCTGCATCCAGGTGGGCTCTGCCTGCTCCCCCTCTCCAGCCCAGAGACCCTGCGCTTTCCTGCTGGGTATCTGATATCACCTCCCCCAAGCCCCACCTCTGTCCTTTGTCTTCCGTCCCAGGTAAAGAGGTCACTGGGGCCCTCTCTCTTTGTTCCCCTCTGGCTGGAACTGGTTGGTCGGGTCACTGGGGTCCTCTATCCGCAGCCCTTTGTGCTCCCACTGGCCAGAACTGGCTGACGGCCAAGCTGGGCTGGGCCTCTTAGTCTCCAGGTCACCAGTTGTTAGGGTTCCCCATCTCCAGGCCGGTGTCCGGGGGTCCCGGCTGCCAGGCGAGGTCACACCTGGTCCTCTGCACTAACAAACCCTCTCCCACCACCTTGTGAAACATGCAGCACACGGAGAAACTGAGGCACGCACACGCTATTCATGTCAAACTCTACAAAAATTCCCAACTTCTTCACAAAGGGAGAGACGTTTGCCATGCTCTCTCTCTCTTCCACCTCCATCTACAGACACCACCACCAAGCAACTGAAGCGCTGATCAAACGGGAGAGCCCGGCTGAAGGCCAACCAGCCAGCCTGTGGTGAGAAGCATCTACATTTGTAAGGTATCAGAGGGGTAGCCGTGTTAGTCTGGATCTGTAAAAAGTAACAGAGAGTCCTGTGGCACCTTTAAGACTAACAGATGTATTGGAGCATAAGCTTTCATGGGTGAATGTCACATGCATCCGACGAAGTGGGTATTCACCCACGAAAGCTTATGCTCCAATACATCTGTTAGTCTTAAAGGTGCCACAGGACTCTCTGTTGCTTTTTACGTTTGTAAGGGCACTGAAAGTGTTAAGATCAGCTTAGAATGCGTTTTGCTTTTATTTCATTTGACCAAATCTGACTTAGAATCATAGAATCGTAGAATATCAGGGTTGGAAGGGACCTCAGGAGGTATCTAGTCCAACCCCCTGCTCAAAGTAGGACCTAATCCCAACTAAATCATCCCAGCCAGGCTTTGTCAAGCCTGACCTTAAAATGGACTGTAAGGTGGATAGAAAGCTGGCTAGATCGTCGGGCTCAACGGGTAGTGATCAATGGCCCCATGTCTAGTTGGCTGCCGGTTTCAAGCGGAGTGCCCCAAGGGTCGGTCCTGGGGCCGGTTTTGTTTAATATCTTTATTAATGATCTGGAGGATGGTGTGGACTGCACTCTCAGCAAGTTTGCAGATGACACTAAACTAGGAGGCGTGGTAGATACACTAGAGGGTAGGGATCAGATACAGAGGGACCTAGACAAATTAGAGGATTGGGCCAAAAAAAAACCTGATGAGGTTCAACAAGGATAAGTGCAGAGTCCTGCACTTAGGACGGAAGAATCCCATGCACTGCTACAGACTAGGGACCGAATGGCTAGGTAGCAGTTCTGCAGAAAAGGATCTAGGGGTCACAGTGGACGAGAAGCTGGATATGAGTCAACAGTGTGCTCTTGTTGCCAAGAAGGCTAATGGCATTTTGGGCTGTATAAGTAGGGGCATTGCCAGCAGATCAAGGGACGTGATCGTTCCCCTTTATTCGACATTGGTGAGGCCTCATCTGGAATACTGTGTCCAGTTTTGGGCCCCACACTACAAGAAGGATGTGGAAAAATTGGAAAGAGTCCAGCGGAGGGCAACAAAAATGATTAGGGGTCTGGAGCACATGACTTATGAGGAGAGGCTGAGGGAACTGGGATTGTTTAGTCTGCAGAAGAGAAGAATGAGGGGGGATTTGATAGCAGCCTTCAACTACCTGAAGGGGGGTTCCAAAAAGGATGGAGCTCGGCTGTTCTCAGTGGTGGCAGATGACAGAACAAGGAGCAATGGTCTCAAGTTGCAGTGGGGGCGGTCCAGGTTGGATATTAGGAAACACTATTTTACTAGGAGGGTGGTGAAGCACTGGAATGCGTTACCTAGGGAGGTGGTGGAGTCTCCTTCCTTGGAGGTTTTTAAGGCCCGGCTTGACAAAGCCCTGGCTGGGATGATTTAGTTGGGAATTGGTCCTGCTTTGAGCAGGGGGTTGGACTAGATGACCTCCTGAGGTCCCTTCCAACCCTGATATTCTATGATTCTATGATTCTATGAACCTTTAAGGAAGGAGATTCCACCACCTCCCTAGGGAACCCATTCCAGTGCTTCACCACCCTCCTAGTGAAAAAGGTTTTCCTAATATCCAACCTAAACCTCCCCCACTGCAACTTGAGACCATTGCTCCTTGTTCTGTCATCTGGTACCACTGAGAACAGTCTAGATCCATCCTCTTTGGAACCCCCTTTCAGGTAGTTGAAAGCAGCTATCAAATCCCCCCTCACTCTTCTCTTCTGCAGACTAAACAATCCCAGTTCCCTCAGCCTCTCCTCACAAGTCATGTGGTCCAGCCCCCTAATCATTTTTGTTGCCCTCCGCTGGACTCTTTCCAATTTTTCCACATCCTTCTTGTAGAGTGGGGCCCAAAACTGGACACAGTACTCCAGGTGAGGCCTCACCAATGTCGAATAGAGGGGAATGATCACGTCCCTCGATCTGCTGGCAATGCCCCTACTTATACAGCCCCAAATGCCGTTAGCCTTCTTGGCAACAAGGGCACACTGCTGACTCATATCCAGCTTCTCGTCCACGGTAACCCCTAGGTCCTTTTCTGCAGACTTGTTGTGCTTTGATTTATAATCACTTAAAATCTATATTTGTAGTTAATAAATCTGTTTGTTTATTCTACCTGAAGCAGTGCATTTGTTTGAAGCATGACAGAGACTCCCCTTGGGATAACAAGCCTGGTACATATCAATGTCTTTGTTAAATTGATGAACTCATATAAGCTTGCAGCGTCCAGCGGGCATAACTAGACACTGCACGATGGAGGTTCCTAGGGTTGCGTCTGGGACAGGAGATATTGGCTAGTGTCATTCGGTTGCACAATCCAAGCATCTTACGTGCTAGAGGCTGTGCGTGACCAGCCCAGGAGTGGGGGTTCTCACAGAAGAGCAGGGGAAGGCTGGCTCCCAGAGTTGAGGATTGGGGTGACCTAGCAGATCACCGGTCCGGATAACACCAGGAGAACATCACACATATATATTGTTAGAGGTTGACAATGTAACAAATGGTTCCTGTCTATGCTGTATTCTGCTAATTCAGAGATCGAAAGGAGACCTTAACATTTAAATGAATGTAAATATAGTGATATCACTGTATTGACCTCTCTTTGAAGGATATAGCAGATCACCCGCAAATGGTGGAAAACAGGCAATTACTTATGCTAATCCATGTATCAGGGGGTAGCTGTGTTAGTCTGTATCCACAAACACAAGGAGGAGTCCGGTGGCACCTTAAAGACTAACAGATTTATTTGGGCATAAGCTTTCGTGGGTAAAAAACCCACTTCTTCAGAGGCCACAGAAACCTCCTTGGGACTGTCACCTGACGTGCTGAGACTACCTCTGAGCCCGTTTTCCCTGCCAGCTTGGGACTCCAGAACCCTGCCTTGTCGAGCCAGACACGCCAGCCTGCTGCAACACAGACCCAGGGTCTGAACCATGCCCCCAAAGCTACAGACTTAACTGAAAACAGCTTAGAAAGTGCTCCTGTCTCCAGCACCCAGACACCCAGCCCCCAATGGGATCTAAACCCCAAATAAATCCATTTAATTCTGTATAAAGCTTATAGAGGGTAAACTCATAAATTGTCCACCCTCTATAACAGTGGTCTCCAAACTTTTTTGATCGCGCGCCCCATCAGTAAAAATTTTTTGAGCACGCACTCCCTGCCGCGCCAAAGCAAAAAACAAACAAACAAACCTCGGACTCCCGCCCAAACTGCTGAAGCACCCCACTTTGGAGACCACTGCTCTATAACACTGATAGAGAGATATGCACAGTTGTTTGCTCCCCCAGGTATTAATCACTTACTCTGGGTTTATTAATAAACAAAAGTGATTTTATTAAGTATGAAAAGTAGGATTGAAGTGGTTCCAAGTAATAACAGACAGAACAAAGTAAGTTACCAAACAAAATAAAACAACACACGCAAGTCTAAGCCTAATACATTAAGAAACTGTTACAGGTAAATCTCACCCTCAGAGATGTTCCAATAAGCTTCTTTCACAGACTGGACTCCTTCCTAGTCTGGGCCCAATACTTTCCTCTGGTACAGCCCTTGTTAGTTCCAGCTTGGGTGGTAACTAGGGGATTTCTCATGACTGACCCCCCTTTGTCCTGTTCCACCCCCTTATATAAAGCTTTGGCCCAAGGCGGGAATCCTTTGCCTCTCTGAGTCCCCACCCCTCCTTCTAAATGGAAAAGCACCAGGTTTAAGATGGATTCCAGTACCAGGTGACATGGTCACATGTCCTGGGAGACCCCAAGCCTTCATTCTTCCCAGCCTGACTCACAGGAAGGCTTGTAAGTAAACAGAGCCATTTACAACCAATTGTCCTAGTTGATGGGAGCCATCAAGATTCCAAACCACCATTAATGGCCCCCACTTTGCATAATTACAATAGGAGCTCAGAGTTGTATTTCATATTTCTAGTTTCAGATACAAGAGGGATACATTTATACAAATAAGATGACCACACTCAGTAGATTATAAGCTTTGTAATGATACCTTACAAGAGACCTTTTGCATGAAGCATATCCCAGTTACGTTATACTCACACTCATTAGCATATTTTCATAAAGTCATATGGAGCACAATGTCACAGCAGGCGCTAGTGTTTCTCTTTGACCGGTAACCTTGTCTTTCCAAACCCTTTTACTTGCCTTGAGTTTCAGTCTCTAGCTCAGGGTCGGTTAACTAAACGGCAGTTCGGTTTTACTACCGACGCGTCTGCGGGCCTCGTGCCCAGGGGAGGGTTGGACGGCGGTGAGGCCAGTGCATTGGGTAGCTCTGCTAACGCCTCGCATGACGCTCTAGCGGGACAGCCCAACGACCAGCTGGTGGCCTCTCAGTTTCTGCCGGCCTTGTCATCCTGGAGGGATGTTGTGTGGGATGGGCCTTAATCCCTCTTGAGTTCTCTGATCCCTCCGGGAGGCTCTGTGCTCACAGAGGAGCAGGGTGGCCAGTGGAGGGACCCAGCCCCACCCACTCCACCGGCTCCTGATCCTGGGCCCACGGGGTTTGTCAGCCAGTCCTGCCCCGCTGGAGACCCCCGGTTGGGGTGTGGTCACTGGCTTGGCAGACTCCAGTCGATGTCCCATTCAGCTTTCGGCTGCCGAGAGGGGGCTCCTGGAGACCCCCTCACCGAGGGCTGCTCGTCGCCCCCCAGGCAGTGGTGAGCATGGGCTGCGACACTCCGGGAGGGCATCGGCCCCAGCGAGGCTGACGGCGTTACACTGTGGTATGGCTGGGGGACATCCGGGGTCGAGAAGCTTACCCCATGGCCAGCCTGGATGGCGCAGGTAAGGGCTGGGTAATGGCTCGCTCCACCTGGGGGCCCCCCAGGACAATCCACGCTGCCTCCCGAGCCCCGGGCAGCTCAGGCTCTTCTGGGACCCTCCCTCTCCCCGAAAGAGGCGCTGGGTCCCACCGGGTGGTAGCAGGCGACTTCTCTGTGTGGGCCATGGCTGAGGCCTGGCCTGAGGTGAGCGGGGTCGGGGAGGGACACTCTCGTTTTTGGAAGATAGAATTAGGGAAGGAAATCAGGCTGTAAACAGGGCGTGTCAAAGGAGATCAGCGGGCTAAGAAGGCAGACAGTCTGAACCCGCTGAGATAGGAGGGAGAACACCCCGGGAACCAGGGTGATGTTCCCCAGGTACCATCTGGACCGACGGACAGGCTGTGTCCTCATGGTTCTCTCCTCTGGGGTGCCTCTCACCGCCACCCCCGGTCTGCCCCCGCCCCTCCAGCGCGTAACTCCCCCCCCCCCGGCTGTACTGGGCGGGGGCTGTGGCCGGCCACTCCCGGGTTACACCACAGAGCCACACCAGACCCCCTCTCGTGCTCTCTGTCCCGCAGCTGTCAGAGCCTCTGCTCTGGGAGTCTCCCACCTGCCTCTTTCCTCCCGGCCCCCTGTTAGTATCTAGGCCTGTGTGTTAGCCCGCGAGAGTCTTTTGGGTCTGATCTTTGACACTCTCATCTCCTTCCTAACGTGTGTGACCAAAGCCCAAAGACACGGGGCAGGACGCCTGCCCACAAGCAGGTCGGGTGGAAAGAGAGCGGACGTGTTGCTGGGCAGAGTGGACGCGTCAGTACTAGGACGAGTCAACAAGATGCCAGACAGGGAAATAACCCACTTCCTCCCCTGACAACCAAGGGACGCACCCCACCCATGTACCCATTCGCTGCAGCAATACTGACCTGGACTCGAAATCCATCCCATGGGTGGCGCACCCGAGATCACTTATCCCGCACCCCAAGCTGGGTGTGTGCTGGCTATGTGCTAGGGACGTACCTTGTGAACCTGGGAACCGATCTGTGTAATCTCTCATCACTCAAGCCTGGCCCCAGATGGACAGCACCGTCCTTCCTAACTTGGGTAAACTTGATTTTAAACATTAGCTGTAATAAAAGTTTTTAAATATACGAGCATACACAGGGAGACCGCCTGGCTCCTCTCTGAAGCCAAGGTCAAGCAACCAGTCAGGAGGGGTGAGGGGCATCGGAGCCGGGTAAGGGAATGCGGGGTAAACGCTCTGCGGCGTCAGAGCCGGGGAGGGGGACACGGGGTAAACGCCCCACGGCGTCGGAGCCGGGAAGGGGGACGCAGGTAAATGCTCTGCGGTGTCAGAGCCGGGGAGGGGGACACGGGGTAAATGCTCGGCAGTGTCGGAGCCGAGAAGGGGACACTGGGAAACAGACTCTGCTGATGTGTCGAGCGATGGAGATGTTTGCTTGGGACTAACCCCACCAAACAGCACATTGCCTGCACTTCGGACTTCTGGTCTTCTGCTCTCTGTCTGCGTGAGAAGCAGCAGGGGAGGGGGTGAAGGGCCAGTCCCGGGGACCCCCCAGGGCTAGCGCCCTCACAGCATCCCTCCAGAGGCGCCTGTGCTGCTCGTGTCCCGGATGCAGCTCCCTGGGCCCACTCCTGCCAAGTGACCCCAATATTACAGCGGGAAGAACCGACTGGGGCTGCGGTGGGTTCGCCGTCACGGCAGCTCTTCCGCCGGTGGGGACCGTTGTCGAACCGCCCTGCCTGAGCTTCCCCTGGCATTAATTCGGGGCGTCCTATGGCTGGAGCGGATGCTCCCTGGGGTCACCTTCTAGCCGTAGATCCTGTGACTCTCTAATTTGGCCAGTTGCCTTTTGCTGTTACAATTCTGCTCTCAGCCAGTGATGGAGCCGCAAACCTTTTTATTAAATACACAAAAATATAAAACTCTGCAGAAATGGGTGTGATTTCCTCTCACGCAAAATGTACAGGCAAGTGTCCCAGGGCATGGGCAGAGCTGGGGGGGAGCCCGGGGCTGGGCTGGCAGGGGGCTGCGTGTCGGGAGTGAGGGGCACCTGCAGAGCAAGCCTTCCTGTAACGGATTCAGCCGTTAATTACTCAAGTCCTGAGAGTGAGTTGAAAGGAAATTGTGACGAGCCAAGAGACATGAGCATCCTGCCCCGAACCACAATCACACGCCCAGCCCTGCCGGTGCCCCTCACTCCCGACCTGCAGCCCCTACCAGCCCCGGCCTGGGTTCCCCCCATCCCCACTCCTCAGCTGGACGGCCAGTTTCTACAGCCGGCTCTGGGAGGGGAGTGCGGTCTAGTGGGTTAGAGCAGGGGATGGGAGCCAGGACTCCTGGGTTCTATGCTGTTCACACCCTAAACTGTTCTCTCCGAATTCAAACGGCCTCGAAGAGTGAATCATAAACAGGAAACTTGTGGCTGGGGACGGCGGAAAATCTTGCAAAAGACACAAAGAAAGACTTGAGCAAGAAAGACAAGGAATCCCACAGAGCCTAGGTGGGCAGATGGAAACAGCTCCGGCCTCCCTCAGCAGGGGGTGCTGTGGGCGGGGCAGGTGATTGGGGCGGGGCTTACACCGGGGGCATGGCTTCCTGCTCCATGGGCGGGGGCAGGGGGAATTCCCCATTGGCGGGGGGATCCGGAGGGGGTGAGGGGGGTCCGGGCATCAAGGGCACTGTCCCATTGGCTTCCCCTGCCCCCTGCAGCGTGGGGTCACCCCCCTGCTCCCCTGCAGCCAGCAGGGGCTCCGAAAGGGGCCCCTCGCCCTTCGCCCCGGCCACGTCCTCCATGGCCACCGAGGACACCCGGGAGTGGCGCTTCCCGAAGAAAGTGGTCAGCGTGGGCCGCCTGGCTTCGCCCGGCCCGGCCTGCTGCCCCCCGTCCCCGGCCTGCCCCTCACCCTTCTCCTCCGGCAGGCTCACCGGCCCCGCCCACTCGCCAGGCCCCGCCCGCCCGCTGAAGCTGGTGGAGCCGGACCGGCGCCGCTTCCGACAGTGCAGCGCCATGGCGACCAGGGCCAGCACCAGGATGGCGACAACGACCAGCACCACAATGATGCTCACAGTGGAGGAGGAGGAGGAGGAGGAGGAGGAGGAGGTGGGGGTGGGGGCCGGAGGCTTGGAGCCGGTCTTTTTGTTGACAGGTGGAGTGGGGGGTAGAGCAGAGGGTGAGAGTTCGGGGGTGGTCTGGTTCTCCCTGTAGCGTCCGGTCCGATCGGTGCTGGCTGGCACGGTCCGGTTGTCCCCGCTCTGATCGATGCCCTTGGCCTTGGCGGTCTCCGTGGGGGTGCTTTCGTTCTGCCCGCTCCTGCCTGGCAGTGTCTGAGTCTCCTGCCCCGGACCTGGGCTCCCTGGTACCGTGCCCGCTTGCCCCTTCAGTCCCTCCCGCGTCAGATCCGTGACGGGCTGTTTTCCACCCGCTGCCGTCGCCCCGTCCGGGCCGGATCCCAGGGCCAGGGCTGCCTCCGTAGAGGGAAGGGCAGATGGAGACACCGAGACAACCGGCTCCTTCATTGCCAGCATCTGGGTGGTGGTGAGTTCCTGCTGTGCCGCGGTGGGTGGATGCCCGGCTAATTTGGCAGAGGGCTTTGTGCTGTTTCCAGCTAATTCGGCAGAGGGCCCGGGGCTGTTTCCAGCTAATTCGGCAGAGGGCCCGGGGCTGTTGCTGGTTAATTCGGCAGAGGGCTCGGGGCTGGTGCTGGTTAATTCGGCAGAGGGCCCGGGGCTGGTGCTGGTTAATTCGGCAGAGGGCCCGGGGCTGGTGCTGGTTAAGTCAGCAGAGGGCGAGGTAGTTTCCAGACCGGCACCGATGTGCCGGTTTTCCTCACTGGTCCCTGAGCTGGCGTTGGCCTTCAATTCGAGTGGTGTTAGTGCACCGGCTGCAGCTACCAGGAACAGCAGGAGCGTAGGCCGGATTTTCGGCTGGGGCCAGGCCCCCGATACCGCCATGGTGTCTGGGCTCCCTCGTCCTGTGCCGGGGCTCGACGGACGGGTACGGAGCAGAGAGGGGACCGAAGATGCGCCGGACGCACAAACACCAGCCTGGGAGCGAAAGGGAAAGTGGGTCAGTTTAAGGGTCTCTCCCAGCAGGGGGCGATGGGGAGCATCACACCAGTTTCTTCGCTCCATATTTATCCCAGGCTGCGCCGGAAGCCAGATTTAGAATCAAACATCAAAGGGGGAACTGAAAACTGCCAGATGCAGAGAGCACCAATGGGAGGAGCTGGGGGGGGGGGGGGGAGCCCAGGTCTGGGCTGGCAGGGGCTGTGGGTCGGGAGTGAGGGGCACCGGCAGGGCTGGGGGGGCAGGGCCGGGCTAGCAGGGGCTGTGGGTCGGGAGTGAGGGGCACCGGCAGAGCTGGGGGGCGCAGGGCTGGGCTAGCAGGGGCTGTGGGTCGGGAGTGAGGGGCACCGGCAGAGCTGGGGGGGCAGGGCTGGGCTGGCAGGGGGCTGTGGGTCGGGAGTGAGGGGCACCGGCAGAGCTGGGGGGGGCAGGGCTGGGCTGGCAGGGGGCTGCGGGTCGGGAGTGAGGGGCACCGGCAGAGCTGGCGGGGGCAGGGCTGGGCTAGCAGGGGCTGCGGGTCGGGAGTGAGGGGCACCGGCAGAGCTGTGCTGGGTGTGTGTGGAGGAGCCCAGTGAATTTCACCCTATGGGGCAGATGCCCCCAAATGACCCCCCCTAATTTTCCACTCTGCCCCTGGCTCACCCAACGGCTGGGCTGCACCTGCTGAAATATCAGCACCCACCCCACACCACAGAAACCTCGGAGAGAGCCAGACAGTTCCCAGAACAGCCAGCCCCACCCAGCTGGCACCAAGCCCTGGGTCCAACCCGCAGCCCCTCCAGCTCTGCCGGTGCCCCTCACTCCCGACCCATAGCCCCCCCAGCTCTGCCGGTGCCCCTCACTCCCGACCCGCAGCCCCCGCTAGCCCAGCCCTGGGCTCTCCCCAGCCCTGGGCTCTCCCCAGCTCTGCCGGTGCCCCTCACTCCCGACCCGCAGCCCCCTGCTAGCCCAGCCCTGCCCCCCCCCCAGCTCTGCCGGTGCCCCTCACTCCCGACCCGCAGCCCCCCCAGCTCTGCCGGTGCCCCTCACTCCCGACCCGCAGCCCCCCCAGCTCTGCCGGTGCCCCTCACTCCTGACCAGCAGCCCATTGCTATGTAGCCAGCTACCAGTCCCCTGCCTAACCCCCCCACCCCAATTCATCCTCCCACATTCCCACACAGTGAGCTCCTTCTCCAGCTGATCCCACCGCACACACCAATTGCCCCCAACGTACCTCGTGGCTGGAGAGCCGGGGCCAGCTTGTAGCTGCAGGTGGGGCTGGGGGCTGGGGTGTGTGTGTGGGGGGTCTGAGCCCAGGACCAGCACGTGGCAGCCCCTCTGCTGCAGGACGGGGCAGGAACGAGTGAACGAGAAAGGGTGAAGAGAAGGAGAGGAAATGGTGAAAGACCTGGAAGGAAGTGGCGCCCTGCGGCAGCTGGAAGAGAAATGATTAGCTGCTCAGTTCCCTATTTGGGGGGTGGGTGGAAGGGGGGTGGCAGAAAAGGGGCCTGGGGGGATTTGGGCCCAGAAATTCAGAGGAGGTGGCTGGGAGTGGGGGTGGGGTATTTAGGAATGGAAATAGGGGGGCTGTGGAATAGGCTATGGGACGCGGGACCTGTCCCCTCTAGGGGGCGCCAGCTCCCATCCAGCCCCAGGACAGGGCCTGGCTGGCTTGGGGGGCAGGAAATGGGGTGGGGGCTTGTCCCCTCTAGGTGGGGCTGGCTCCCATCTGGCCCCACGGCAGGGACTGGCTGGCTCGGGGGGGCAGGGAATGGGGCATGGGGCCTGTCCCCTCTAGGGGGCGCCGGCTCCCATCCGGCCCCACGGCAGGGACTGGCTGGCTTGGGGGGGGGGCAGGGAATGGGGCAGGGGGCCTCTCCCCCCAGGGGGCCATGTTTGTGTCTAGGCATAGATCACAGACCCAGCCGCCCAGTCAAGAGCGAGAATCTTTATTGCACAAGCCGGCCCTGGCCCATTCGTGCCACATGCCGGCCACCGAACGCCGAGCCCCCGTGGCGTGTCCTGGGCAGCCGCGGCAAACCAGACGGGGCGTGTCACGGAGTCCCCGGGCGATGCGCTGGAACTGCTCCCCACAAAGCCAGGCAGGACTCTGGAGAAGTCTCCTCTCTGTGAGCAGACTGTCTTCAGGGCAAGAAGCTCACACGGCTTCACCTCCTGGGTCTGACCCCGGAGCATTCAGCATCCCCTGCCCCTCAGTGCGCTTCCCGCAGCGAGTCCGCCCAGGCGGGGTCCTGGGGAAGCCAGAGAGTCCTGCACCCCCACTTCGCAGTCAGACGTGACTCTCAGCCAGCCAGTAACACAGAGGTTTATTAGATGACAGGAACACGGTCTAAAACAGAGCTTGTAGATACAACCAGGACCCCTCATCTTGGGGAGTGGGGAGCCCAGACTCCGGCCCTGGGGCTCCCTCCGTTTCCCCAGCCAGCTCCAAACTGAAACTCCCTCCAGCCCCTCCTCTGGCCTTTGTCTCTTTCCCGGGCCAGGAGGTCACCTGATCTCTTTGTTCTCCGACACCTTCAGCAGGGGAGGGGCCCAGACCATCAGTTGCCAGGAGACAGGGTGTCGGCCATTCTCTGTGCAGACACCATCACACCTGCCCTCCAGGGCTCTGCAACAATCACACCCCCTTATCCCACCACCTAGAGACTTAAGAAAGGCATAGGGGAAACTGAGGCACGCACACAGTATTCAGAGAAAACATTAAGAACATTCCCACTTCGTCACAGGGGGTGAACGGGGGACACACTGGGCCCCCCAGGGGGTGTTAACGGAGCCAGGAGCTTTGGCCACTTGTCCATAGCCCCGCGAATCGGCCGCTGGCAGAAATTCCCCGTGTCCCATAGAGCGGCCCCTCTGTGCCCGATGGCGGGCGGGGGAGGCGAGGGGGTGCAGGCCCAGCTGAGCCCCCTGGCAGGAGAGAAGTAACAGTGGAGGGCGCAAAGAGAGCCCCATGCCAGGGGACAGTGTGTGGGGGGGTCTCAGCGGGCTTGTGGGGCCCCCCCAATTTTCAAAGTTTCCCCCCAAAATCTCAGCTCTGCCCCAACATCCATGGGGTGAATCCTGCTTCTTGGGGCGGGGGGTCGCCTCCTGATGCCCCCCCCCCGTGCCGGTGCTCACGGCCCCCTCCCCCCTCCGCGTCGGAAGAAGTCGGAGATGTCCTGCAGGGTGACGTGGGGCTGGGCTCCCCAGGCCGGCGCCTCGGCGTCCCACAAGGCCGTGCTGCTGCCGGCGCTCTCTGGCGCCCCTGAGTGGATGCCGCTGGAAGTGCCGCTCCCCGAGCCGCCGGCGGGCCCCCGGTACCAGTCCTCGGCGCTGGGCGGGGGGCGCGGGATCCACAGGTCGCCCGTCTCCGCCTGGGGGGCTCCAGCCGGTTGGGGCGGGGCCGCCGGCTCGATCCACAGCGCCCCGCCCCGGCGCCACACGCTGGGCACCCCCCAGGCCCGGGCCCCCCGGAAGAGCCGCTCGCCCAGCAGGGCCGAGATCACCACGAAGAGGCCGGCCACCCCGGCCAGCGCCACCATGGGCACCAGGCAGGCGGTGCAGGGCGGGGCCGGGGGCGGCGAAGGGGGCGGGAGCTGGGGGCTGGGGGGCAGAGACGGGGGCATCGTCGGCGGTTGGCTGCGGAGAGAGAGAGAGATGGGGAGATAAATGGGGGGTTCCTGGGGGGGGAGGCGCCGGTTCTGACTCGGCACTGGCTGGGGGGGGATGGGACACGGAGGCTGTCCCCTCTGGGGGGCGCCGGTGCTGATCCGGCCCGAGGACAGGGGACTAGGTGACTCAGGGTTGCGGGGGGTGGGACGAGGGCCTGGCCCCTCTGGGGGGGGGTGCTGGCTCCGAAGGGGGGGGACGGGCCACAGGCTACTCACGTCAAGGCTGGGAGCGGATGGTGCCCGGCGTACCAGCGGCTCATGGGGGGTGGCGAGGACCCGTGGGCCGGGCCGGGCGGTGCCCCATGGCTGGCCGGGGCCGCGTCGGGAGCCGGGCGCGGCTGGGGGGGGAAGTGGTCGATGTCGTGACGCAGCGTTTCCTGCCTGGAGCCGCCGGCGTGAATGACGTGATGGAAACAGCTTTCGGGGTGGGGAGAGGGGCTCAGCGGGGGTGCCCTGTCCTCAGAGCCCTGCGTGAACCCAGGCGTCCTGCCAGCTCCCTGTTCAGGCCCCTCCCTTCAGTCATCTTCAGTGTCTCCGTCACTTCCTGTCTCGAACCTGTGCGCAGCTTGGCTGGGAGTTCACCGCCCCCCGCCCCAGAGGGGCCGCATCCCAGTGCCGGGCGAGGAGTCCCTGTGTGCCCAGCCCCTGTGCCCCGAGGGCGTGACAAAGTGGGTTTGCCCCTTGTTATGTTGTGTGCCAGTCTGTTGTGCATGAATATGGTGTGTGCCTCAGTTTCCCTGTGTGCTGCACCAATGCTGGGTGGTGGGAATTGGGGGGGTGACTTTGGCTGAGACCCTCGGGGGCAGGTGAGGCTGCTCCAGCGGCCTGCACGTAGGCGATGGCCGGTGCCCTTCGTCACCCGGGACCCAGGAGGGGGATGCGACCAGGGGAGTAAGGCAAGGACTGGAGGAGGGGCAATGGGGGTGTCTGGAGCCCGGCAGCTGGAACCAAGCAGGCTCCCGATTGGGACTCGGGGGGCAGAGCCCAGGGCACCAGGCCCGGGGTCCCCCCCAGATGAACGTTGCTGGAAGTCCCTGATGTTTGTGCTAACAAGCCCTGTCCTACGCTGGGTTCCCGTCGGCTAATAACCCGTCTGTGTCCCGGGGCGATGCTCAGAGACGGGCAGGACTCGGGGAGTCTCCTCTCTCGGAGCAGACTGTCCCGGGGAAAGGAGCTTTCCTAGCTTCCACCCTCCTGGGTCTGACCCTGGAGCATCCAGCCTCCCCGTCCGCTTCCCGCAGCGAGTCCGCCCGGGCGGGGTCCTGGGGGTCCTGCCCCCCAACTCTGCAGTCAGACGGGACTCTCAGCCAGCCGGGGACACAGAAGGTTTATGTGATGAACTGGGACTGTTCTGAATGTGGTCTTTGAATGCTGAGTGGGGAGTGTTGGCCTGGAAGGTGGCAGGGGGGTTTGGTTGGGGGGCTGCATGGGGGGATGGGAGACTGGCCTTGAGGGAGGATACCTGAGCATGTAACGTGAGAACCCAGGAAGGGGGTTGGGGCCAAGTGACACCTCTGCCTGGGAAACTGGACAAAGGCTGGGGGAGGAGCCGGGGGAGGCTGGGGGAGATGCTGGGAGGGAGAGAGTTTCAGGAGCTGGCTGGTGGAATGGAGGGAGCCCAGACGGGGCTCTGCCCCCCCCCCCCCCCATGGGCCTGTGGTACCCCTGGGACCCCAAGATGGACCTAACTGAGGGGGTCCAGTTGTCTGTGCCTGCAAGACCTGTCTTGGACTGTGTTCCTGTCGTCTAAATAAACCTTCTGCTTTACTGGCTGGCTGAGAGTCATGGTGAATCGCAGGAAGCCGGGGGTGCTGGGCCCTGAGTCCCCCCACACTCCATGACAGTTTATTCATTGACAGGATCACGGTGTAGGGCAGAGCTTGTCAGCACAGAAATCAGTGACTCTCAGCCAAGTCCATCTCGGGGCATCCTGGGCCAGACGCCCTGGGCTCCCCCTCTTCCAGTCCCCCCCACGCAGACCCCCAGCCTCCAGCCACCCCACCTTCGACACCCCCCTTTGCTCCTCGTCCTCTTGTCTCCCTTCCCGGGCCAAAGGTGTCACCTGGTCTCATCCCCCTCCTGGGTCTCAGGTTACACAGGTGCAGACGGCTGGGCGGCCTCACCTGCCCCAGGGCCCCAGCAAAGTCACCCCCCCAATTCCCACCCCTGAGCTATCGGTGCAGCACACAGGGAAACTGAGGCACGCACAGTGTTAGTATAGGACAGTAAGACCCACATGCAACATAACAAGGTGAATAAAACCCCACTTCGTCACATCTCTCCCCCCTCCGAGACCGAACTGGGCGGGGTCACTTAGCCAGTGGCCTGGGGAGGTTCGGGCTCCCCTCTCTGGGACAAAGCATCGGCTGTCACGTTGGCACTCCCCTTAACGGGGCCCATGTCCATGTCCTAATCCTGAAGCTGGAGACTCCACCTCAGGAGCTCGGCGTTGCCTCCTTTCATCTGGTGCAGCCAGGCCAGGGGAGAGTGGTCGGTGTGCACAGTGAAGTGGCGCCCAAAGAGATAGGGCTCTAGTTTCTTGAGGGCCCACACCATGGCCAGGCATTCCTTCTCGATGGCCACATAGTTCTGCTCCCGGGGTAGCACCTTCTTGCTCAGGTACACGATGGGGTGTCTCTCCCCCTTGTCATCCTCCTGCATTAACACCACCCCCAGTCCCGTGTCTGAGGCGTCGGTGAACACCAGAAAGGGCTTGTCAAAGTCTGGGTTTGCCAGAACTGGGCCACTGACCAGAGCCTCCTTCAGCGCCCGTAGAGCCTCCTGGCACTCCTCGGTCCAGACCACCTTGTCTGGCTTCCCCTTCTTGCACAGCTCAGTGATGGGGGTGGCTATGGAGCTAAAGTGGGGCACGAACCTTCAATAGTACCCCGCCATCCCAATGAAAGCCTGGACCTGCTTCTTAGTCTGGGGAACGGGCCAGTCTCTGATCACCTCCACCTGGGCCGGCCCTGGCTTTAGGCAGCCGCTCCCCACCCAGTGGCCCAGGTACGACACCTCGGCCATCCCCACCTGGCACTTCCCAGATTTTATAGTCAGACCTGCATCCCGGAGCCGGTCCAGCACTTGTCTAACCTGGGACACATGGTCCTCCCAGGTCTGGCTAAAAACACAGATGTCATCAATATACGCCAGGGCAAAACTCTCCATCCCCCTGAGTAACTGGGCCACCAGGCGCTGGGAGGTGGCAGGTGCCCCCTTAGGCCGAAAGGCAGGACCAGGAACTCGTATAACCCCAGAGGGGTGATAAAAGCAGATTTCAGCCGGGCATCTGGATCCAAAGGTACTTGCCAGTTGCCCTTGGTGAGATCCATAGTAGTGAGATAACGAGCCCCCCCCAGCTTGTCTAGGAGCTCGTCAGGTGTAGGCATGGGGTGGGCATCGAACTTGGTGATGGCATTAAGCCTTCGGTAATCCACAAAGAACTGGATTGACCCGTCCTTCTTGGGGATCAACACCACGGGAGAGGCCCAGGGGCTGGCGGACGGCTGGATCACGCCTAAAGCCAGCATGTCCCCGACCTCTCTCTCCAGGTCCTGGGCTGTTTCCCAGTGACCCGGAACGGGGAACATCTTACAGAAGGGCCGGCCCCTGTCTCAGGGAATAGATCCACCAGGGGATCATCTCCCTGCTCCTCCCACGGGCCACACACGCCAGCACCAAATTCTCCCTGTCCCAGTACGGCTTCACCATGCTGACATGGTTCACCCGGTGGCTGTGAGCCCGTTACACAGTTCCACCACATCGTTCACCTCATTCAGCTGCTGGGTGACCTTAAAGGGCCCGTCCCAGGCAGCCTGTAGTTTGTTCTTCCTCACGGGGATGAGGACCATCACCTGGTCCCCGGTAGCATAGGCACGGGCACGCGCTGGGCAGCCGTACCAGACCTTCTGCTTCCCTTGGGCCCTGGCTAGATTCTCCTTGGCCAAGCCCATGGGCTCTGTGAGCTTTTCCCGGAAAGTCGGTACATACTGCACCCGATTCTCCATCGGGGGAGGCCTTCCCCTCCCATGCGTCCCTCATCAAGTCCAGGGGCCCCCTCACCCTCCTCCCATACAGCAACTCGAAAGGAGAGAACCCGGTTGATTCCTGGGGCACTTCCTGGTACGTGAACAGCAGGTGAGGTAAGTACTTGTCCCAGTCCTGCGGGTGCTGGTCCATAAAGGTTTTCAGCATCCTCTTTAGGGTCCCATTGAACCTCTCCACCAGCCCGTTGGACTGAGGGTGGTAGGCTGAGGCCCAGGTGTGTCGGACCCCACACTTCTCCCACAAGCACTGGAGCAGGGTTGACAGGAAGTTAGACCCCTGGTCTGTTAGGACCTCCTTGGGGAACCCCACTCTGCTGAAGATGGTCAGCAGCGCGTCTGCCACGGTGTCTGCCTTGATAGAGGACAAGGCCACCACCTCGGGGTAGCGCATAGCAAAATCTACCACCACCAGGATGTATTTCTTCCCCGACCGGGTCACCCTGCTGAGAGGCCCCACTATGTCCATGGCCACCTTCTGGAAAGGCTCCGCTAAGATGGGCAGGGGCCTCAAAGCTGCTTTCGTCTTGTCCCGGGCCTTCCCCACCCTCTGGCAGGGGTTGCAATACTGCTGGACAGCAGCAAAGACCCCAGAGGGGCCACGTCGCAGCGCCGGGCGAGGGGTCCCCCGTGTGCCCAGCCCCTCCACCCCAGAGGGGCCACGTCGCAGCGCCGGGCGAGGGGTCCCCCGTGTGCCCAGCCCCTCCACACCCAGAGGGGCCACGTCGCAGCGCCGGGCGAGGGGTCCCCGTATAACCAGCGGCCCCCATCCCAGAAGCAGCCGCATCTCGGCCACGGCCTGGAAGGAAAACACCGGCAGCGAAAGCGCCAGCAGAGTTTAATGCCAAGCCAGCAGGTTTAATTAAATTAACAAAAAAAACCCACCCCACCCCCGCCCGAGCGGTTCAAGTTTCCAGGGTATTTTCGTTTTGTTGCCCCCTTTGCAACCAAAAACCAGCGGGGAAAATCGGGGCGAAGACGGAGCCCGGAGCCACCGAAACCCTAAATTTCAGGGGGGGGGAGGTAGATTTGGGGAGCAGTGAATTAATACAAATTCCCAGCCTCTCCCAGTGGGGGGCGCTGTGGGGAGTGGGTGCTGGCTGGGGGGGGGGCTCCTGGGGGGAGGTCAGTGGTTGGGGGCTGAAATGGGGCCCCCAGGGGTTGTTGGGGGTATGGTGGAGCTGGGGAAAGAGGGGGAGGTGGAGGGGGGCAGGGCTGAGGAGTTGGGGAGGCAGCAGGGGCGTTAAGGGGACTTGGGGGGTGGACTGTATTCACAGTGCAGACTTGGGAATTTGGGGGGGGTCCTGGTTCCAGTGCAGCCTCAGGGAAATTTGGGGGGGGGCGTGGGAGGGATTTGGGGCTCAAGGTAGGTTTGTTTCTAGTGCAGACTCAGAGAAGTTCAGGGGTGCTTGGGGGAAGTTTTGGGGGGCCGGGGAGGGTCATGTTTCCTGAGCAGACGCAGGGGAAACTAGGACGGCAGGGCAGGTTCGGGGGGGGCATTGACAGTGCAGACTCTGAGGAGTTTGGGGGTGCTGTGGGGTGGTTTGGGGGGCTCATCTTTCCAGTGCAGAGACAGGGGAATTTGGGGTTGCTGAGGCGAGAGACGGGGAGTCTCATTTCCAGTGCAGGCTCAAAGGAATTTGGGGGTGCAGTGGGGTTAATTTTTCCAGTGCAAACTCAGGGGGCTTGGGGGGGCCCAGGGGGTGGCCGTATTCCCAGTGCAGACTCAGAGGGTTTGGGGGTGCAGGGAGGTTCGGGGGGAACTTGAGGGGTCCCTTTGATTTCAGCTCCGGGACCCTCGGCCTTTTCCCCACTAGTTCAGTAGGCGATTTGGGGTCTGTCCCGCCGCAGCTGGCTGGCTCCGCCCCCCCTTTCTCCTTCCGTCTGGCCACCCCCGAACCCCAAATCTGCCTCCAGCCGCCTTCATCTCTCGTCCTTCTTGGAAACTTTCGACGAATGCCAGGCCGTCGACCTGTGGGGAAACGAGGGTTCAAATCCAGCACGGGGGGCTGGCTGGGGAGCTGTGGGGAGCAGGGTGGGGGGCTGGTTGTGGGATGGAGCAGGGGGACACTGTGTGGCAGGGCTGGCTGGGGTGGGGGGCACCATGGGGGGGAGCTAGTTGGGGGGCGTGGGGCACAGGCTGGCGGGGGGGCACCATGGGGCGGAGGTGAGGGGGGCTGGCTGGGGCGGTGGACACCGTGGGGCTCAGGCTGGTCGGGGGCTCTGTGGGGCAGAGGTGGGGGGGCCCTGTGAGGTGGAAGGAGGGGGTGAGGGGTACTGTGGGGTGCAGGCTGGTGGGGGTTGCTGTGGGGCAGAGGCGGGGGGGCACCGTGGGGTGGAGGCCGGTGGGGGGCACTGAGGGGTGGAGGCGGGGGGGGCACCGTGGGGTGGGGGGATGGAGGCGCTGTGGGGCTGAGGCGGGGGGGGCACCGTGGGGTGGAGGCCGGTGGGGGGCACCATGGGGCGGGGGCGCCGTGGGGCAGAGGCAGGGGGGCGCCGTGGGGCGGGAGCGCCGTAGGGCAGAGGCGGGGGTAGGGGGCACTCACCGGATGAAGGATTTGAAGGCGGCCGAGTTGGGGTTGATGCACAGGGCGACCCGCGTCCCCTTCTGCTGATCCAGGATGAAGCTGTGAACCAGCTCTGCAAAAGAGTGGGGCAGCTCCAGATCTGGGGGGGGCTGGAGAGGAGGTCGGGGGAACAGATCCAAACCGGGGGGGTCCCTTGTGAGGGTGCAGGGGGGGGCTGTGGGAGCCAGATGGGGTCTATGGGGGTTGTGAGGGGGGCTGGTGTTTGGGGGGGACAGGGGGGTTGGAGGGCTGTCAGGGGTTTGGGGTGACAGCAAGAGGTCCCAGGGGGTGAGGGTCAGTTTTAGGGAGGCTGTCGGGGCCCCAGGGGTAGGTCAGCGTGTGGGGGGTGACGGGGGGCTGCAGGGGCCCTGGCAGGGGAGGGTCAGTGTGGGGGGATGATGGGGGGCAGGGGGGGGCCGGCGGGGGAGGATCAGTGTGGGGGGATGATGGGGGGCAGGGGGGGCTCGGCGGGGGAGGGTCAGTGTGGGGGGATGATGGGGGGCAGGGGGGGCCCGGCGGGGGAGGGTCAGTGTGGGGGGATGATGGGGGGCAGGGGGGGCCCGGCGGGGGAGGGTCAGCGTGTGGGGGTGACGGGGGGCTGCAGGGGCCCTGGCAGGGGAGGGTCAGTGTGGGGGGATGATGGGGGGCAGGGGGGGCCTGGCGGGGGAGGATCAGTGTGCGGGTGTTCCGGGGGGTACCGGGGGGCAGTGGGGGCCCTGGCAGGGGAGGGTCAGTGTGGGGGGATGATGGGGGGCAGGGGGGGCCCGGCGGGGGAGGGTCAGTGTGGGGGGATGATGGGGGGCAGGGGGGGCCCGGCGGGGGAGGGTCAGTGTGGGGGGATGATGGGGGGCAGGGGGGGCCCGGCGGGGGAGGGTCAGCGTGTGGGGGTGACGGGGGGCTGCAGGGGCCCTGGCAGGGGAGGGTCAGTGTGGGGGGATGATGGGGGGCAGGGGGGGCCTGGCGGGGGAGGATCAGTGTGCGGGTGTTCCGGGGGTACCGGGGGGCAGTGGGGGCCCTGGCAGGGGAGGGTCAGTGTGGGGGGATGATGGGGGGCAGGGGGGGCCCGGCGGGGGAGGGTCAGTGTGGGGGGATGATGGGGGGCAGGGGGGGGCCCGGCGGGGGAGGGTCAGTGTGGGGGGATGATGGGGGGCAGGGGGGGGCCCGGCGGGGGAGGGTCAGTGTGGGGGGATGATGGGGGGCAGGGGGGGCCCGGCGGGGGAGGATCAGGGTCCGGGTGTTCCGGGGGTACTGGGGGGCTGGGGGGGTGGTCACCTTTGGCCTGCCAGACGGAGCTGAGGCCCCGCTCATAGGCATCGTCGAAGCGGGGGGCCGCGGGGGGCTCGAAGTCGCTGGCGTAGATGCGCCCCGAGGCCAGGCTGTGGCAGCAGCGGCACATGGACGTGTGGTAGCGGAGTCGCCCCTCCTGCAGGTACGGGTGGGCCAGCGCCTCCCGCGCTGAGATCCGCCGCGCCTGTGAGAGACAGCGTGGGACCCCGGTGTCCGGGGGTGGGGACCCCCAGTGCTCCTGGGGATCCCAGCATCCAGGGGGGAACCCCCAACACTCCCCGGGACCCCGGCGTCTGGGCAGGGAACCCCCAGCACTCCCAGGGACACTAGTGTCCAGGCAGGGAACCCCCAGCACTCCTTGGGACCCAGGCATTCAGGCAGGGAACTCCCAGGACTCCCAGGGACACCGGCGTCCGGGCAGGGAACCTCCAGCACTCCCAGGGACCCTGGCGTCCGGGTGGGGAACCCCCAGCGCTCCCAGGGACAGGGAAGGGACCCCGGCATCCGGGTGGGGAACCCCCAGTGCTCCCAGGGACCCCGGCGTCCGGGCAGAGAACCCCCCAGCACTCCCAGGGACGGGGAAGGGACCCAGGCGTCCGGGCAGGGAACCCCCAGCACTCCCAGGGACCCTGGCGTCCCGGCGGGGAACCCCCAGTGCTCCCAGGGAGGGGGAGGGGACCCCGGCGTCCGGGCAGGGAACCCCGAGCGCTCCCAGGGACCCAGGCATCTGGGAAGGGAACCCCCAGAGCTCCCAGGGACCCCGGCGTCCAGACAGGGAACCCCCAGTGCTCCAGGGTCCCCGGCATCCGGGCGGGGAAGCCCCAGCGCTCCCAGGGACCCCGGCATCCGGGCAGGGAACCCCCAGCACTCCCAGGGATGGGGAGGGGACCCCGGCGTCTGGGCAGGGAACTCCCAGTGCTCCCAGGGACCCCGACATCTGGGCGGGGAACCCCCAGCGCTCCCAGGGACGGGGAAGGGACCCAGGCATCCGGGCAGGGAACCCCCAGCGCTCCCAGGGACCCCGGCGTCTGGGAGGGGAACCCCCAGCGCTCCCAGGGATGGGGAGGGGACCCCGGCGTCCAGGCGGGGAACCCCCAGCGCTCCCAGGGACGGGGAGGGGACCCCAGCATCCAGGCGGGGAACCCCCAGCGCTCCCAGGGACGGGGAAGGGACCCAGGCATCCGGGCAGGGAACCCCCAGCACCCCCAGGGACCCCGGCATCCGGGAGGGGAACCCCCAGCGCTGCCAGGGACGGGGAGGGGACCCCGGCGTCTGGGCAACTCACGGGGTCGAAGACCAGCAGGCGGCAGAGCAGGTGAACGGCCTCGTGGGTTGCCTCCCCCGACAGCAGGTGCAGCACGGACAGTGCGGGCTGGGACGGACGGACGGACATGGAGCCTGAGTGGGGCTCTCCTCCCCCAGGTCCCCCCAATCGCCCTACACCCCCGGCCCAGCCCCCCACTTCCCCCAGCCCCCCACTTTCCCCATCCCAGTGCCCCCCATCCGAGCCACCAATTCCCTAGCCCAGGCCCCGAGGCCCCCAACCCAGCCCCCCGATCTCAGCCCCCCAGCGACCTGGTGGAGCTGTGCAAGCAGAGGGGGCTGCGCAGGGGGAGGCGCACCAAAGAACAGCTCATTGCCCAGCTGGAGGAGGAGAATCGGTCAGAGGAGCCGATCCCTGTCTCTGAGGGAAGCAGCCTGGCAGATGCTAGGCGGGCACCAGTGTCTGTCCCAGCTGGGAGTCGTCAGCTGGCTGCTGAGGGCTTCCCGAAACCCCCCCTTCCTATGCCTAGGGGAGGGGCTGGGAGGAGCCCAGCGAATACCGAGGGCCCTGTGACCCCCCCGGCCAGCAGGGGATCCTCCCGGCGGAGCTCCCCATCGCTGGAGCTGAGGCGGCTGGAATGGGAGGAGGAGATAAGGTGGAAAGAGCTGGAGCTGAGGCAGCAGGAACTGATGGAGGAGCGAGCAGAACGGTCAGCATGAGCTGGAGCTGGCCAGGCTGAGGAGCAGTGAGGCCCCGGCTGCGGTGAGCGAGGGGGGACCCAAGACTGCAAAGAGCTTTGATCAGTGCTTCCTGGCCCAGCGTAAGGAGGGGGAGGACGTGGATACCTTCCTGACAGCCTTTGAGAATACCTGCGAGCTGCTCCAGGTTGACCCTGCAGACAGGCTCCAGTTTCTCATCCCCTCACTGGACCCCACAGCCAGGGAGGTGTACAGCCGACTGAAAGGGGCGGAGACAGTGGACTACGAACTGTTCAAAAAGGCCCTGCTCCGCGAGTTTGGGCTGACCCCTGAGATGTACCGGAAAAGGTTCCGGAGTCAGCGTAAAACCCGTGAGGTCACATACCTACAACTGGCCAACCGGGCGCAGGGGTATGCCCGCAAGTGAGCAGCTGGGGCCCAGATGAAGGAGGACCTGGTTAAACTGATCGTACTAGAGCAACTGTATGAGCAGTGCCCATTCGACCTGAGGCTGTGGTTGAGGGACAAAAAGCCAGAGAACCCGCGACATGCAGGGTGGCTGGCCGATGAGTTTGTGGACAGTCGGTCAGGGGGTGCACAGGAGGAGTCCCAAAGGAACAGGCCCGCCATGATGCAGAGAGAGAGTCACCATGGGACCTCCCATAGGGAAAGCATGGAGAACCCCCTCCCAAGGGGAGCATCCGGCATCAGGACCAACCGACCGGCTCGAGGGGACCCACGGGACATGAGATGCTATTACTGTGGCCAGAGAGGCCACATACGGACCCAATGCCCCAAGCTCAGGGACAGACTGAGCAGACCGAACCCACACCGGGTTAACTGGGTAGAGACCCAGCCGGGCGAGAGGCAGCATTCCCAGGGAAGGGGGGCTGGCAGAGTACCACCTGCTCAGGAGAGAGGAGGGCCCCAGGCCAGCTCCTCTGGGGGGCTGGATGCTCCAGACACCAGGTTCTCTGTTTACAGGGTGGGCGCGGGGCTGTCCCTGTGGAGCGAGTGCCTTGTTCCCCTGGAGGTGGATGGGAGGAAAGTCTATGGATACTGGGATACCTACCTGACCCTGATGGGGGTGGGCGGGACCCCATTCAAGGTGCCCGTGGCGAGGGTACACCTGAAATGGGGGGCCAAGGAGGGCCCCAAGGACATGGGAGTGCACCACCATTTGCCCACTGAGGTGTTGATGGGGGGAGAGCTGAAGGACTGGCCAAGCAACCCCCAAAATGCACTGGTTGTGACCCGTAGTCAGAGCCGGCGAGGAGCACTGCGCCCTGGCCTTGGGGAGGGTGCCTTGCCTGAGGCGCAGGACCCTAACCTAGTGGGGAGGGAACACCCAGGGACACGGCTCAGAGAGGCTGCGGCCTCAGACTCAGCCGGCAAGAGAGCAGGTGGCCATCCCTGTCCCAGCTGCTGAGTTCCAGGCCGAGGTGCAGAAAGATCCCTCCTTGCGGAAGATAAGGGACCTGGCCGACCTCGGTGCGGTACAGACCATGGGGAGAGGTGGCCGGAAAAGGTTCCTGTGGGAGAAGGGGTTCCTGTACCGAGAATGGGCTCCCCCAGGGAAAATGGAGTCAGGGGGGATCAGGAGGCAGCTGGTGGTACCCCAGAAGTATCGCCGCCAGCTGCTGTACCGGGCCCATGACACCCCCCTCTCAGGGCACCAGGGAATCCGGCGCACCAGGCAGAGGCTGCTACAGAACTTTTACTGGCCTGGGGTCTTTACCAATGTCCGACAGTACTGCCGATCCTGTGACCCCTGTCAGAGGGTGGGGAAGGCCCGGGACAAGGGGAAAGCACCGTTGAGGCCTTTGCCCATCATAGAGGAGCCTTTCCAGAAGGTGGCCATGGACATAGTGGGACCTCTCAGCAAGACGACCCGGTCAGGGAAGAAATACATTCTGGTGGTGGTGGATTTCGCCACCCGCTACCCCGAGGCAGTGCCTTATCGTCCATCGAAGCAGACACTGTGGCAGATGCGCTGCTGACCATTTTCAGCCGAGTGGGGTTTCCCAAGGAAGTCTTAACAGACCAAGGGTCCAACTTCATGTCGGCCCTACTCCGGTGCTTGTGGGAGAAATGCGGGGTCCGGCACACCTGGGCCTCAGCGTATCACCCCCAATCCAACGGGCTGGTGGAGAGGTTCAACGGGACACTAAAGATGATGCTGAAAACCTTTATGAACCAGCACCCGCAGGACTGGGACAAGTACTTACCTCACCTGCTGTTCGCGTACAGGGAGGTACCCCAGGAGTCTACCGGGTTTTCGCCTTTCGAACTGTTATATGGAAGGCGGGTAAGGGGGGATGTGGTGTTGGCCGTGTGTGGACATTGGGAGGAGCAGGGAGATGACCCTTTAGTAGATCTATTCCCTGGGACAAGAGCTGGTTTCCCCCTGGAAGCAATTCCCCTCTCTGATCGGCTGACCCCGGCCCAGCAAGCTGAGATCAGAGGGGTGCTGCATCTGTACCGACAACTGTTCTCCAACCAGCCGGGACGCACTAATCTGACTGTCCACCGGGTGCAGACAGGATCGCACCCGCCTATAAAATGCCCCCCCTTCCGAGTCACAGGGAAAACTGCTCAGGACCTGGAAAGAGAGGTCGGGGACATGCTGGCTTTGGGGGTGATCCAGCCGTCTTCCAGCCCTTGGTCGATCCGGTTCTGTGTGGACTATCGGAAGCTCAATGCCATCACTGTAGCCGGTGCCTACCCCATGCCCAGGCCTGACGAGCTCCTAGACAAGCTGGGAGGGGCTCGGTACCTCACCACCATGGATCTTACAAAGGGCTACTGGCAAGTGCCGCTGGATGCAGATGCCAGGCTGAAATCGGCCTTTATCGCCCCTCTGGGGCTCTATGAGTTCCTGACCCTGCCTTTCGGCCTCAAGGGAGCGCCGGCCACCTTCCAGCGCCTGGTGGATCAGCTACTGAGGGGGATGGAGAGTTTTGCCGTGGCGTATATTGACGACATCTGTGTCTTTAGCCAGACCTGGGAGGGTCACGTGTCCCAGGTTAGACAAGTGCTGGACCGACTCCAGGAGGCCGGGCTGACCGTAAAACCGGAGAAGTGCAAGGTGGGGATGGCTGAGGTATCCTACCTAGGCCACCGGGTGGGGAGCGACTGCCTAAAGCCAGAACCAGCCAAAGTGGAGGTGATCAGAGACTGGCCCGCTCCGCAAACCAAAAAGCAGGTCCAGGCCTTTATTGGGATGGCGGGGGTACTATCGAAGGTTCGTGCCCCACTTTAGCTCCATAGCCGCCCCCATCACTGAGCTGTGCAAGAAGGGGAAGCCAGACAAGGTGGTCTGGACCGAGGAGTGCCAGGGGGCTCTCTGGGTGCTGAAGGAGGCTCTGGTCAGTGGCCCAGTTCTGGCAAACCCAGACTTTGACAAGCCCTTTCTGGTGTTCACCGACGCCTCAGACACGGGACTGGGGGCGGTGTTAATGCAGGAGGATGAAAAGGGGGAGAGACACCCCATCGTGTACCTGAACAGGAAGTTGCTACCCCGGGAGCAGAACTACGCGGCCATCGAGAAGGAATGCCTGGCCATGGTGTGGGCCCTCAAGAAACTAGAGCCCTATCTCTTTGGGCGCCACTTCACCGTGCACACCGACCACTCTCCCCTGACCTGGCTGCACCAGATGAAAGGAGCCAACGCCGAGCTCCTGAGGTGGAGCCTGCTCCTGCAGGATTAGGACATGGACGTGGTCCATGTGAAGGGAAGTGATAACCTGATAGCGGACGCGTTGTCCCGGAGACGGGGCCCTGAACTTCCCCAGGTCACTGGTCAGAGCGACCCCGCTCAGTTCAGTCTCGAAGGGGGGAGACATGTGACAGAGCAGGGAGCGGGGCAGATTTGACCTGGGAATGTTGCGGGGGAGTTTTACTCGGACTGTCTGCATGGGGGATGGGATAGCAGAGGGTGACTTTACTTGAGGGACAATACCTGAGCCAGGAGGGGGTTCAGTTTGGAGCTGGCTGGGAACAGGAGGGAGCCCCAGGGTTGGGGTCTGAGCTCCTTGCCCCCCAGAGGGACCTGAGCGAGGGGTCCTGGTTGTACCTACAAGCTCTGGTCTGGACTGTGTTCCTGTTGGCCAATAAACCTTCTGTGTTACTGGCTGGCTGAGAGCCCCCGGCTTTCCCAGCCCCGCCCCCACTTCCCCCAGCCCCCCGATCCCAGCCCCCCACTTCCCCCAGCTTCCCCAATCCCTGCCCCCCACATCTCCTGCCCAGCCCCCCCAATCCCAGCCCCTCACTTGCCCCAGCCCAGCCCCCCGATTCCAGCCCCCCCACTTCCCACAACACCCCTCACACCTTCCCCCAGTCCCCCAGGGTCTCACCGGTTTGTGGGCCCCTCGCAGCACGTGGGCCCGGGCCCCCTCGCAGGCCGAGCGCAGGGCGTGGGGAGGGGGGGTGCCGAGTAGGTCTGTGATCAGGTCCAGCTGCAGGGTGTTGTGGGGGGTGGAGTTAATGGGGGGTGCGAGAGCCTCCCCCCATGCAACCCGCCCCCACTAGCCCCTCCCCCAGATCCCCTCCCCCCAAACTCCTCCCCACCCCCTCTAGTCCCTCTCCTTCCACCCAGATCCCCTCCCCACTCCTCCCCTCCCCACCCATCTCCAGTCCATCCCCTCCCCCAGATCCCCTCCCCACTCCTCCCCTTCCCCCCAGATCCCCTCTCCCACCCCTCCAGTCCCTCCCCTCTCCCACTCCTTCCCTCCCTCCCAGATCCCCCCCCCACCCCTGGCCCCCCACCTGCTGGATGGGGCTGGAGGCCTGGAAGAGGATGCGCCGGCCAAGCAGCTCGGCGAAGATGCAGCCGACGGCCCAGAGGTCGATGGGGGGGGCCGTAGTGGGGGGTGCCCATGAGGATCTCGGGGGCCCGGTAGTACTGGGTCACCACCTCCTGCGTCATGGGCTGCCCCTCATCCGGCTCCTCCAGCCGCGCCAGCCCGAAGTCGCAGATCTGCCGCGGGGAGGGGGTGAGCCCGGACGCCTGGGTCCCCTGCCCCGCCTGCCCGCCTGGGTCCCCTCACGCACCCACCTGGGTCCCCTGCCTGGCCCAGACTCCTGGGTCCCCTCACCCACCCACCTGGGTCCCCTGCCTGGCCCATCCCGCCAGCCTGGGTGCCCTCACCCGGACGCCTGGGTCCCCCGCCTGCCCGCCTGGGTCCCCTCACCCGGACGCATGGGTGCCCTGCCCCTCCCAGTTTCTGGGGAGCATTGCAGGGCCCCCTAGTGGAACAGTCCCAGACGCCCAGGTCCCTTTCCCTGTCCCGGTGTCTGGGAGCCATCCCGGACGCCTGGGTCCCTTTCCCTGTCCCGGCAGAGCTGTGGGGGCAGGGCTGGGCTAGCAGGGGGCTGCAGGTCTCACCTTGAGGACGCAGTTGCTGTTCACCAGCAGGTTCCCCGGCTTGATGTCCCGATGGAGCACGCCGGCCGAGTGCAAATATTTCAGCCCTGCAGGGAGGGGGGCAGCGTTGGGGGGGGGCTGGGATTGGGACCCCCCCAATCTGCCCTTCTCCCTGCTCAGGGATCCCCCCAGGATCCCTCCCCCCCCGGTGCCAAGATAAGCGGAGGAGGGGGGCAGGGGCCGAGAAGGGGCCGGTGAGTATGGGGGGGATGCAGGGTGGCCAGGGGAGGGGAGTGCACTGGGGATGGTGTATTGGGGTGGCTGAGGATGGATATTTGGGGGGCCCTGAGGATTGGGAGGTTTTGGGGGGCTGTGGGGATTGGGTGAGACAGTTGAGGGATCTGGGGAGATTGGGAGTGTCTGGGAGGCTCTGGGGGTCTGTGGAGGGTTTTGTGGGTTTCTGGGGTCCTTGTGAGGTTTGGGGGGTCCGGGGGGCCCTGGGAGGTTTGGGGGGCCCGGGGGGCCAGGGTCTCACCGCGCAGGATCTGGTAGAGGAAGACCTTGATGTGCTCGGCGCTCAGCGGCTGGGGGGACACGATCACCTTGTGCAGGTCGCTCTGCATCAGCTCCGTCAGCACGTAGCTACCGCCCGGCGCGGGGTCAAGGGCGCGGCTCGGGGGGCAGAGCCCCATGGACTCCCATCCCCATCCCCCCAAAAACCCCCCAGCTCCCATCTGCCACAGCCCCCCAGCTCCCATCCCCCCATAACCCCAGCCTTCCCCTCCATCAGCAGGTGGCTACGAGGGCCACCCCGATAAGCCCCACTCCAACCAGACCCCTAACCACCCCCAGCACCTCCCGTTGCTGCCAGTTACCCCCCAGGGCAGCCCCCCCACGGCCCCCCCACGGCCCTCTGCCCCTCCCCCACGCGGGGGGCGGATACATCTCCTCGAAGCAGTCGATCTGGGGGGGCTGCAGAATATCCAGCGCCGACAGCACCTGAGGGGCGCAGTGGGGGGTGAGACCCCAGATACCCCCACAGGGTCCCAGAGCCAGCCCCACGGCAGCTCCC